>PVKU01006789.1:0-97631 GCA_004027475.1 Anoura caudifer
AAAAATATTTTAAATCAATTTTCATTCATCTTTCATTCCTCTCTTACATATTTGATCATCTTTCTCTAAACAATTATGAACTTTTTCTTTAAATACCACACTGTGAAATCACCAAACCTAACAAAATTAACAGTGGTTTCTTGCTATTATCTAATACTGAGGCCATAATAATTTTCTCATTCTCAAAAATGCAATTTTGTAATTTGCATGATTAAATCAGGATCCAAGCAACATTCATGTATTCATTATATTGTTTATTATTCTCTCTTAATGGAATAGCACCTTCTATTCTTCTATTTTTGTCTTGAATATTTCTATACCTTTGGCTTATAGAAACTGGATCATTGCACTACAGATTTATCATATTTGGGAAATGCCTGCTTCTTGTTTCCTTATGGGTTATCTTACTTGTGTCTGTATTCCATGTGCCTTAACACTAGAGGTTTGATTATATTTAGATTTAGTTTTTACAAAATATTCTTCTTTTTTTGTTCTGTGTGTGGTTCTATGTGCTCTATCAACATTAAGCATATCAGAAGGCACACTCATCAGTTCCACATTTAGGGACGCTAAATGGAATCATTGGTATTATGTTCAGGTGATTAATAATCTCATGCTTCCATTATAAACATTTCCATCAACCTTTCATCCAACAGAGATGTTCATTCCTGATCAATTATTTCATTAGGGATTGAAAATATTTATTTTTCTAATCCTACCTTTCTTTCCATACTTCAATAACTAGAATTATCCTATAAATAATATTTCCTATTGATTGGGAGTGTTTCCTTACCATGAAATATAGCTTAAACAGGAAAATCAAGATAAATTCTGTTCTAATTGCTCTTTTTTCTGAGTAAAAAATTGGTGACCTTATGACCTACAGTATAAAAATTTACTTGCTTTTATTGGGGGGGAGCAGGAGGAGAGGAAGAATGTGGGTGTGGAAACGGCTTTCTTTTTCTATTTTTTTGTGTTTAAAAATTAAATACATATATATTTTTTCAATGTTTCAATAAATTGCAATTAGTATTTATTTTGTTTTTTTTTTAATTGTCCTATTTTTGGTCATCCTGTTGGAATCTCTGTCTTTTTGATGTACCACAATTACTCCCTGCTTTCTGACACAACATGACCCAGAATTATTTTCTGTCTTTCCTGCCATTTCTCAAAGAAGTCCCACTTTCTTTCCGTGATGGGTAATATTTAAAAATCCTCATCCAGCCTCTAGATGTGCACATTGTTATATTGTTATTTGTCTTCTCTTCTGGGACTTTTGAATAGAGAGTGATTTTACAGGTTGAAGATGTTAGATCTTTGTCATGATATAAACTTGCATATTTTTCCAATGTGTCATTTTCATTTTACTTTTCATAAGGTATTTTTTTCCTATAACATAGCCAATATTTTAAATATAGCTTTCAAAACTATAGTTAAATTTATATTCTCTTTACTATTTCTGAATTTTATCAGAGTTAGATTTTCCCCACTGTCAGGCTACAGAAGATTTCATATTTTTATGTTTAGATCTGTGAATTGTATGGAATTTACTTTGGCTTATAGCATGGCACATGAGTTGGATTTTATCTTTTTGTAACTGCTAGCCAGTTTTCTCAATGCCATTTTTAAGAAGATAATATTTTCCCTACTGATTTGAATCACAATCTTTATCAGATTTTCAATTTTAAACAAACTTAGGTCTATTTCTGATTGTCTATTCAGTTTCTTTAGTTTTCCTATCCCTTTCTTTCTACCATGTAGTTAATTATACAGGATTTATAATGTGCTTTAATATTCATGTTTAAGAACCCTACATTGCACACTTGTTTTAGTATTTACCTGGTTATTTTTGTTTACTTTTCTTTTATTAAAATTTTATTTTAATTGTTGTTCTTATATAGCTTTCTGTCTTCTACTCCCATCCCAGCCCACTGTCCCATCCCTCTCCAGCTCCCTCCCATTTCCACCCCCCCTAGCTTTTGTCCATGTGTATTTCATACTTGTTGCTCTAAACCCTTCCCCTTTTCCCTAGAAATTCCTATCCCTCTCCTCTCTTGTTCTCAATTTCAGTGTCTTTGGTTATATTATGCTTGTTTGTTCTGTTGATTAGGTTCCTGTTAAAGGTGAGATCATATTGTATTTGTCTTTCACATCCTGGCTTATTTTGCTTAGCATAATGCTTTCCAGTTCCACCTATGCTGTTGTGAAGGGTAGGAGCTCCTTCTTTCTTTCTGCTGCATAGAATTCCATTGTGTAAATGTACCATAGTTTCTTGATCCATTCATTTCCAGAATACCCTTATAATTTCATTTTAAGGTTAGTTAAAGTTATGGGCATAGTTAGTAACTCAGAGGTGTCTTGAATTGAAATAATTTCAAACTATTTAATTGTAGTGCTCTGCCAACAAACACAGGTTGTGCTGGTTTAATTTGACATAGCTTGACTGGTGAATTTGACTAATTTTACTAATTAAATCTGTCATAACAGTTAATGCACGTGAATGCATATGGTTACAGTCCTCCGTTTCACTCCTAATTTAGTTTGACAACACACATGTGAGGTTTTTTTTTACTCTCTGTTTATATAAAGGGAATTTTTTAGCACATAATTCTCTAATTCCTCTGAAGTTATAACTTCAAAATAATAGATGAGGGGAATGTAATCATACCTCTGTTTAAAGTAACTTAAAAATGAAGAAGCTGCTGGCAAACTTTTCAATGATTAAGATATTTTTGTCTTTCAGAATTGTTTGAGGTCATGCTTTGTAATAGGTTAGCTAGGATTGCTGATATGCTGTGATAAGCCACCTTTCCTGTGCCCTTCTACATGGAGAGATGTACACCAACTGGTGCTTTTCTCCCTAAGAAGATACTCTGTGTCTGTGTGACATGACCCAGGGCCTCATCTTATGGACTTAAAACATTAGGCCTTTGTTTATTTACTGTCTCTGGTAGTTAAAGTGTTGGTGTAGACTTTGTATATTCATAAACTTATTAAAAATACTAACATTAATATTTACCTCCAGAAATTATTTTTTAAAGGCCTCTTTCTGCGGTCTGTTTACCCATTCTCAAACTGGAAGTTTTTCACACTAGTGACCATCTGCTAAGGCATATTTCTAAAACATCTCCCATCAGAAAAGCTAAGCATATTAAGGGTTCCCAGAGGAATTTCACATGTGCTCACCAATAACTTAATCAACTGCAGACTGCTGCTATGTGCTGGCTATTTTTCTTTTCTTTTGCTTAGGCCCTTTTCAATATGCATTATTGAGTCAAGTCACTTAGGTCCCGGTCCCTAGCAGCCCCACCCGCACCATTGACACCAAGGTGCCCGATCTGCCCAATGATTTCCGGCAAACTGAGGGACTCTGCCTCTCTCATCACTGTCTCTTAGGTTCTCTTGGAGGATGAGGGTCCAGAGCTCAGCAGCTTATTTCAGCCAGAGGTTTGCCAGGGTCAGGACCCAAAGCAGGGGCAGACAGGGTGCTTCAGGAGCAGTGAGATCAGTCCACTCCAGGTGCTGAAAATAATGGGGCGATTTGTCTGTAGAGAGTTTGGAACTGTACCAAAATTGGCTAAAATTGATCTGCTTTTGACTATTACCATATGTGGTAATTATAAACAATATAGACTATATATATTTCTCCCTGCCTGGGCAAACCACTCCCACCTCTCTTCCCTTGAGCACAGGGCTGTTTACAGATACTTGTCTCTGACAGGTTTCCCCAGGAGGCTCCTCAGTCCCTCACGTATACAACGTTTTGACTGTTCAACCTGACGAGTTAGATACGACCCAGCTGAAGTCCCATATCCACCTACACACATACTGTTGAAAGAGAGCAGGAATCTTTTTTTTTCCCCCCTTTTTCTTTTCTTTTCCCCCTTCTCTTTCTTGTCTTCCCTTTTTTTCTCTTCTGTCTTCTCTCTCTCTTTCCTTCCTTCTCTTCCTTCCTCCCTCATTCCCTGCTCTCATTGTTCTTAAAAAAATTGATTTCTGTGAAAGACATTATTTCCTTGTGCTGCAAGCTAGAAGTTAGAATCAGCATAGTGTGTAGTGGTCAGAAGACTTGACTGGACACCAGGAGACTTGGCCTCAGTCCTGGCCCCCTCACAAGCTGTGTGACCTAATGAAGTCAGTTGGACTTTCTGGGGCCTCATCTGTGGGATTAGGGTGATTGAACTTGATAATCTACAGTCATTTGAACTAGACATTTCTACTATTCTGTGAAATAAGAAAGTAACAAGCAGAAAGAAAATTTCAGATGATTGATTCACACAGAGCATGATTGCATTTTCCATTTATAGCTCCCAGTTTTATTTTTTCTGATTGTTTTCCCTCTCACTTTCTAAAAGATAAAATCTTAGCAACACCTCTTAAATTTCACCCACCAAGGGCACAGTGGGTCAATATCAATGACTTCCAGGACTTCAACACTCTTAAGTTCTAGAAACATCAGGGACAAAGCAGAATTAATTATATATGTCTCTACCAAATTACTGAGTCTGTGACTGGTTGACAAGGGCATCTCAGCCCATCATCAACCATGATGTCACATACCCTGAACTGTGGGCCATCGCTATAGAAGAAGCCTGAGGCAGCAGGTCCCTTAATTTCATATAATCATATCGACATTTGCTATTACTGTGCGAAGTGTTTCTGACCAGAGAAAAGAGAAGTCTAGTTCACTAGTGAGTGACTTTTGAGATAAAATTGGAGTAAAATGAGTTGGATGTGGTTTTAACACACAGACATTTTTACAGTAACTGAGTTTCTCATTTATAGTTAAACACTTTTTTTACAGGAAGACTTAAAAATCTGGGTCATGTTGTAGTCATTGTTAAATATTCTCTTCTGCTATATAATTTCAGAAGGAAATTAAGAAATGACAATCTGCCATAAAAACCACCACTTTCCTGAACACACACCATAAGTACACATGCTTGCACATTCATACATGCATACACAATTTTACCTTTTAATTGGACTCATTGATTACACATGCTGAATATTGCTATAAATGTAAATTGTAATAATAATATTTAAAAATCAAATATTGTATATAAAACAATTATACCTCTAATAAGATGTATAATGATGACCAAGATAATCGTCATTCCCTCTGATCTTGTTTTAAAGCTGTGTTACAAACATCACCCGGTGTTGTCTCTCTGTGTCTCAGTCTCTGTCTTTGTATCTCTATTTCTGTCTCATGTGTTTTTATTTCTCCTTCTATACCTTATAATTTCTATACCTTATAATTTCAAAAGATATAACTGGTTTTATAGTTTATTGGTATCTGGACAAAAGTTTGGTTGGAATTTTTCACTTTTTATTATAATATTGAGTTGTTTCTACAGCTGGTATTCCTACTATAAATGAAAAAAAATTATTACTAATCTTTCATCAGCTGCTGAGTGTCAATGGATCTTTCATTCTTAAACTCTGAGTTAAAATGGATTTTTCCGAATGCTCAATCTGTTTGAGGCCCACTAGTTTCTACTGCAATGGTTCTCCCCATCACCCATATGTGTTTTCGTTTAAGACAAAAATAGCAGCCCCAGCAGAAAATAAGTGCAGTCTTCTCCTTTGTAAGTTGTAATTGAGGTTGTGGCACAGCATATTGCCTCTGGCAGAATCTATTACCTAGAAATGGAGACTGTGATTTGAAGCTGGTTGCAGTGTAAGCAAAATGAATTAATTATTAGTAGCACAGAATTGAAGTAAAATTCAGGGTTTTGTAAAGTGAAATATATTGGCATTTTTAAAAAGTGGCCACAACAAAGAACTTAGTGATGCATCAACCAGTCTTTCCCACCATTCTTTCTCTTGCCTTTTGGAATTCTTATATGCAAAGGTTAAGATGACTATTCATAAATTAAGTCAAACTTTGATCAGAATGTCACAGAAAAGTTTTTAGTATATTTAGTTCTTCCCTAATTTGAAGTTAGCATACACATATTTTAACATGTTGCTTTTAGTGTCACTTGGCTATATGTAAGTAGTTAAATAATAATAGGATTAAATTTTCTTTAATGATTTTTTAAAATAGAAAAGCAACATTTTCCCTCTCCACTGTGGCACAAAGAAGGCAAAATGGACTATTTTAGGGGGAAGTTTATGGACACACAACTTTCTACCATAAATTATGAACTTTAGGGTACCTAATATTTGTATGTAATTATTTAGCAAATTAAAACTCTTCATAGCAACAAAGTATCTAGCTTGTTTTACTTCATTTCTTTATTGGTGATTTTACTGAGAGTTATACCATTTTTGTTGGTTTTTAGTCTAATTCACTTATCCTTGGATTAGGTCCAAAGGAAGCTGCTAATTTTAAATCAGAAGTAAGGAAATTCAATGAGACAATGAGATAGGATTTAGTTCAATATCATTATTTTAACTGTTTTATTTCAACTTTACAAAAGAGAAGTTATATAGAGATATAAATATATGATATAAATATATTTACATCTGATATGGACAACTTTATGGCTATTTTATTACATGATTCTCCTATCAGTACTAGTAAATTCTCCTTCCTTAATACTTTCCCTACCCCCTCTCTCTCACCTTCCCTTTCTCTATTTTTAAATTATTTTAACTTTTTTCTTTTTTGATATATTTCTATTAATATTCAACTGCAGTTGTCTCCATTTTCCACCACCACTTTCCCGCACCCACCTACCCCTACCTCCCACCCTCAATCCTACCCCCTTTGGCTTTGTCCATGAGTCCCTTATACATGTTCATTTATGAGAAAGAAGAACAAAGTAGCTGGGATCACCATACTTGACGTCAAACTATATTACAGGCCACAGTTATCAAGACAGTCTGGTACTGGCATAAGAACAGACACATACATCAATAGAATGAAATAGAGAGCCCAGAAATTAACCCAAATCTCTATGGTCAATTAATGTTTGACAAAGGAAGCAAAAGCATAAAATGGAATAAAAGTGGCCTTCTCAACAAATGGTATTAGGAGATCTGGACAGCTATATGCAAAAAAATAAAACTCAACCACCAACTTACATCATGCACAAAAATAAACTCAAGATGGGTAAAAGACTTAAATGTTAAGTTGTGATACTATAAAAGTCCTAGAGGAGAACATAGGAAAATTGTTGTAACATTTTTATACTGCTTTATTGTAGCTTGACTTCTAATTTGAGTTATATAATTATTATAATTTTCATTAAAGTAGACAGTGGTAATATTATTTATTTTTTTGCATGTATAAGCACTTATAGTTAATAATGTCACTTGGATGTTCAATAGATAAAAATCATAGAATGAAGTTGTTACAGTCAAATTTAATAAAAAATGTTTGCATTGTTTTCCATTTCTTTCTAATTTAATTCAGTTGACTGATACTAATTTTTCATTTTTTAAATCTCACAATCTCACAAGTTAAATTGTTTTTAATTAAAAAACAATTCTATTTTAGGAAACTTACTTATACTCTTTTTCTTGGAAGAGGTAGTAACTCTTTGGTTGTTTTTATTTTTTATTCTTATATTATTTGCATATGATTATAATGTAATTGTTTCCTTTTAAGCTTCATCCTTTCACATTAAGCTTATAATGTAAAGAATGCTTTATGGCCACTGGAAATTTACCAGGAACTATGCATATTTACCTTCCTTTCAGTTGTAGAAGATCTGAACAGATGATTTTTCTCAGCATCTAGACAAATAGAATGTGAACTGCCATGTTAAACTGGAAATCTAGAGTTTGTCTCATTCCTGTGGACAGGAAACAACGGCAACATAGGTATAGGTAGTACAGGGCTAAGGGAAAGTTTCAGAGGCATTTGTCTGGGACTGTTCTGCTGAATGGAGATGGGGTCTTCTACAGCACTGCTCGCCCTATCTGTCCTTCAGCGGCTTTCAACTGATGACATCCTTGAAAAGCACAATTACCTCCATGAAACACCAGGAAAGCTGCTATTTCCTGGTCACCAGTGCTTGTGCTCATGCTAATCTTTCCTCACTGCCTTTCCAGTTGTTTTCTAGGGCTTCAGTTATTGACAGGATATAATAAGAGATGAAGTGTGTGTGTGCGCATGCACGTGTGTGTGAGTGTTGAAGAGTGGTAGTGAGTAGGTTAATTCTGGTTCCTAAAAAATGAGTTCCTACCGAGAAAACCCTAGCTCTTTCATTGAAATCTGTGATACTCTACAAGTCTTTAGATGAGCTTCAGTGGTTCCATGGGCCCTTTGGAATTTTAAGCCTGATTTTGTGCACATGCATATATGCCTTTCCTAGACAGAGGATCCATTACTTCTTATGAGATTCTTAAAAAGAAATTTGAAGTTGTCCCTAAGAAAATCCTACCCCCTGTAGAATAATGGTTGCTCAATATGTTGGTTTCTGCTTACTTTCTATTTCTTCAAGGAAAAGGCAGTTTTCTGTCTACTTTCAGGCAGTTGTGGCATGTATGGGCCGAAGTTATACTTTAGCTTCCAGTTCAATTGATCTAATAAGTAGAGAAAATTCCTCCTAGATTCTGGCAATGTCTTGACTATCTGTTATCATTTTCAGTTACATTTTTTATTTACCCCTAGTTTTCAAGGTTTTGTATTTTGAACTAGGAAAGGCAGTTCAATGGGCACCCAACCAAGCACCATAAAGAATAAATAATCTCTTTATGTGTGCATTACATATTGTTCATGGAATGATTGTACTAGTCTTTTAGAACCTTTCTTTTGAATTATGTGAATTACATAATTTTCAGAACCATAACTGAGACTCAAAACATCACATAAGACAAGAACCCAAAGTCCATAAGGTAATGGAACTTCTTGCTTAGTATTTTAGAGGCATCTGTTACACTTCTTCCCCTCTCTGCTAGCAGTGCTCTTGTCATTTTTTCAAAATCCACCAGTTTAATGGAAACAATAAATAATCATCAGTTCCTGTTATCATATCATTTGTTGGGATCTTTGCTTTCTGCCAACCAACTTGCTAAAAGCTTTATGCACATTAACCAAAACCTTATAAAAGTTCAGTAAAGCTCTGATAAGCTAAATAATTTCACAAAGGTGTTACAGCTACAAAATAACAGAGCCAATATTCAAACCTACATCTCTCTGATTTTAAAGCCCATGTGGTTAACCACTATGCTATGATGCCAAGCATAGTATAAATGAACAAAGCCCACCATTTTACACACTTTTCATTGTCATATATCTAATAAGAGTCAACTTCTGAACATCCTCTTTTCCCCCCTTTCCTGGGGCTTAAGATGGAATGGCTTAACTAGGAAAAAGTGTACCATAGTAAGCTATTGGTATTAACTCACTCTCCTGAAATTCCAGGCCTTGCATAGATAGATACTCAGATTCTGGACCTACCACTTTCTTTCTGACTGATCTTGGGCACATAATCTGGCATTTTTATGCTTCAGTTCCCTTGGGTCTAAAGCAGGGTTGTTGTGAGGATTCAACGAGTTTATACACATAACGCATTACAAATAGTGCCTGGCCCATAATATGCACTTGATAAAAGGTAGCTGTTATTAATAGTTACAACTCAAATAGAAAGCCTTATTTCCTGAGGGCATCTAATATGCCTTTGATTAGAAATGGACATGAAAATGACAATGATTCATTCAGAATGATATTTGGGTCTGAATATAACTTTTCTGCTCCATTATCTTTTCATAGTCCCTAACCCCAGCAGTTTCACAGTACCTCTTTGGTAGATTCACCTTAAATACAAGAGTGGGGAGGTTAGAACATGATCTCAGAATGAGAGCACCTACACAAAGTGCATTGCAAATCAGCTCTGTTTCACATATTTCTTCACAGTGCTTAGTCTAAAGTTTTGTTTGAGGACTTTGCCATGCCATGTCACCACAACCCATTCCTTCAGTCCTGGTGGCAGCCAGGACTGTCATATGAAAAAGAATAAGACATAGCAGCTTTATAGATTTTTATTGCTTGGTAACAGAATATGCTTGCATGGTTATTTTTGCAAAATAAAATTGATATTATAACTTTATGGAAATCACTTATAAAGGAGAGTTTGCAGACATATCTTTGTAATAAAATGTTCTACTGGCCGCTGTGTGCATGCATAATAAATCATTTTTTAGCACACTCTAAAAAATTAAAGTTTTGTAATGAGAGATGTAAATAAAAACCATCAGTAGAGAGAAATGGGTGCCCTAAAGGATGGAAAGTTATGATCTATAGTATCTTCTAATGGAGAATTTATTTTTGTGATCATCATTCATTTAGCAAAAAGCTGTGGTTATGTTCCATGTTTCAGGTATATGGCTATTTCCTGGGACAATGAAGATGACTAAATCATTGTCATTCTTGTCCTTGAAGTGCTAGTTAAAGGAGATAGACAATCAAAGAGATAATTGTAGAAGATGGCAATAACTGTGATGATAAATGTAGAAAAAGAATGCTGAGAAAGCACAGAAACGGGCAGTATCAGCTCTAATACTCTGAGAATAATCATAGAAGGTGCATACATTGAATATTTATTACATGTGTGAATAAGTGCATTAATATACTATTAACTAGTGTGATTATAGGTTTGTATGCTGTGCCCTGAGAAGAAGACCTGGGATTTAGCAAAACAGAGGTAAGGTTTAATGGACTAGTCAGAAAGGAATCCATATTGCAGAAAAATGTGCCCCAAGGCTAGAGGGGATCTTTATGGTTCTTACATCCCCCTAAAAATGGAATAACATATTTCAAATAATATAAGGTACATGCTAAATGTGTAGTTTGCTGGGAAAAGTTGTGTCTTTTCCAAGTTTCTGCATATGATGTCATATCAAATAATATAATGGGTATAAATTATATAATGAGTCTAAAAAAACAATACAGAAGATCAATGAAACCAAGAGCTGGTTCTTTGAAAAGATAAGGAAGACTGACAACCTTTAACAGACTTATCAAGAAAAAGAGAGGACCCAAATAAATAAAATCAGGGAGTAAAAATAAAAACCACATGATCATGTCAATATATATAGAAAAAGTATTTGCTAAAATCCAGCACTGATTTATGATAAAAACTGTCAGCAAAGTTTGTAAAAAACAAACAAACAAAAAGCCCTGGCTGGTGTGGCTCAGTGAATTGAGTGCCAGCCTGAGAACCAAAGGGTCGCAGGTTCAATTCCCAATCAGGGCACATGCCTGGGTTGCTGTCCAGGACCCCAATAGGGGGTAAATGAGAGACAACCACATGTTGGTATTTCTCTCCCTCTCTCCTTCCCCTTTAAAAAATAAATAAAAATAAAATGTTAAAAAAAAAACCCTCGATGTAATAAAGGCCATGTGTGACAAACCCACAGCCAACATCATTCTCAATAGGCAAAAACTGTAAGTGTTTCTCTTAAGATCAGGAACAATACAGGGACATCTGCTTTTACCATTCTTATTCAACATAATACTGGAAGTCCTAGCCATACCAACCAGAAGAAGAAAAATAAATAAAAAGCATCCATATTGGAAAGGAGAAAGTAAAACTGTCATTATTTGCAGATGACATGATATTGTGTATAGAGAACCCAAAAGATTCCACCAAAAAACTACTAGAACTGATAAGTGAATTCAGGGAAGTAAAAGAATACAAAATAAATATCCAGAAATCAGTTGTATTTTTTATGCACTAATAATGAACTATCCGGGAGGAAAACCAAGAAAACAATCCCATTCAGAATTTCTGCAAAAAGTATAGAATACAGGGTCCAGCACAAATAATACCCCTTTTTCATTACATAAAAAATCTTTTATTACAAAACTCACAAGCATATAATTCTGTAATATAACAATATCATACTCAAGCACACCATATGACATTTCAGGGGAAATGTTCAAATTATTATTTATCTTGTGCAAGATATTCATGTAAACTACCAACCACACTCAATGTCATTGCTTCTACCAGACCCTGCACCTAGGAATAAATTTAATCATGGTTGTAAAAGACTTATACTGGGAAAATTATAAGACAAGGAAAATAAACTGAAGAAGATACAAATGAATGGAATCACGTACATGTTAATTGATAGGAAGAACTGATATTATTAACATGTCCATGGGAGCCAGAACAATCTATAGATTCACTGCAATTTCTATCAATATACCAATGGTGTATTTCATAGATCTAGAAGAAGATTTCAAAAATTTATATGGAACAACAAAAGACCGCCAATAGCCTCATAAATCTTGGGAAAAAAAAAAGAACAAAGTTGGAGGAGTCATGCTACATGAAATAAAATTGTACTAAAAGGCCATAGTAATTGAAACAGCATAGTACTGGCATGAAAACAGACGTAAAGATTAATGAGGCAGAATAGAGATCCCATAAACTCATGCCTTTATAGTCAATTAATATTTGACAAAGGAGGCAAAAGCATACAATGGAACAAAGATAGTCTATTAAACAAAATGGTACTTGAAATATGAGACAGATAAATGCAAAAAATGTTAAAATTAGACCATTTTTACACCATACTCAAGAATACTCTCAAAATCAATTACAGACTTAAATGCTAGACCTCAAACCATAAAAATCCTAGAAGAGAACATAGGCGGTCAAATCTCTGACATTTTTCTCAATAATATTTTTTCTGATATATCTCCTTGGGCAAGGGAAACAAACAAAAAATAAAACAAATGAGGCTACATCAAACTAAAAAATTTTGGCACAGCAAAGGAAACCTCAACAAAATGAAAAGACAGCCTACTGAATAGAACAGATTTATGAGGGATACATCTCATAATGGGTAAATAGCCAAAATTTAATTTTTAAAAAACCTGTAAAATACCAAAATAATTCAATTACCAAAAATTTCATTAAGAATTGGGCAAAAGACCTGAATAGACACTTCTCCAAAGAGAACATCCAGATGGCCAATAGACATATCAAAAGATGTTCAACTCACTAATCATCAGAGAAATGCAAATTAAAACCACAATGAGATATCACTTCACACCTGTCAGAATGTCTATCATCAATAAATCAACAAACAACAATTGTTGGTGAGGATGTAGAGAAAAGGGGACCCTCATGCACTGATGGTGGGAATGCAGATTGGTACAGCCACTGTGGAAAACAGTAAAGAGTTACCTTAAGAAATTAAAAATGGAACTGCTTTATGATCCAGCAATTCCACTTCTGGGAATATATCCAAAGAATCCCAGAACACTAATTCAAAACAATAATGTATCCTATGTTCATTGCAGCATTATTTACAATAGCCAACATTTAGAATCAGCCCAAGTGTCCATCAATAGAAGAGTAGATAAAAAGCTGTGGAACATTTATAGAATGGAATACTACTTGGTCATAAAAAAGAAAAAAGAAAGAAAGAAGGAGATCTTACCATTTGCGACAGTGTTGATAGACCTCAAGAGCATTATGCTAAGTGAAATAAACCAGTCAGAGAAAGAAAAGTACCGTGTAATTTTAGTCATATGTGGAATCTAATGAACAAAATGAACTTAACAAGGAAAACAGAGACAGAATCGTAGATAGAGAACATGCTGACAGCTGTCAGGTTGTTAGTGGTGAGGGTTCTTGAGCAAAAAAAAAAAAAAGAAGAAGAAGAAGAAGAAGAAGAAGAAGAGAGAAAGAAAGAATTTATGGACAGAAAATTCCAAGGGGATCATGGGTGGGGGAAGGTAGAGGAGGATATGGGAGATAAATGGTGATGGACGAAGACTTGACTTGGGGTGGTGAACACACAATATAAGTACAGATGATGTGTTGTAGAATTGTGCACCTGAAACTTGTATAATTTTGTTAACCAGCGTCACCCTAATAAATTCAATTTTTTAAGATGGGTATAAAGTTTAAAGAAAACTGGTAGTGAACAATTTGGAGGAAAAAAATTCTCTTAAACTCATAAGTAGATGCTTTTTGATTTTACATATGTGTTTTTATAAACAGTCTTTCACTTCTAAGTTTCTAAATGGCATTGAAGTTTTTGTATATTAACTATTTAACATAACAAAATATATCACTGCATCTGTTCCCTGAAATCATTTTTGTGTATATATGCATGTATTTACCTCTCAACATCTAAATTCCCTTAATAGTAATTCAAATGTAAAATTGGTATGTCACTCTTAAAGGTCTTGTTCAGTTATTAGATCTTATGGCTAAACCTGACTCTATGTTTTAAATATTTTCCGCTCTGGTGTATTGTAGAATTCAAACCCAAGTTAGTAATGGTGATAATGATGATAACATTAACAATACCTAACATAGCAACATTTACTGAGTGTTTACTATGTTTCAAACAATGTTGTCAACTCTTTTTATACATCATTTCATTTAACCCTTATGATTAGCAACCACCATTTTTAAAGTGCCAAATATATAATTAGTTTTTTTTCTTAAAAATTAGCATGTAGCCCTGGCTGGTGTGTCTCAGTGGACTGAGTGATGGCCTATAAAGCAAAGGGATACTGGCTTGATTCCCAGTGAAGGCACATGCCTGGGTTGAAGGCCAGGTTCCCAGTTGGAGGTCATGTAAGAGGAAACCGCACACTGATGTTTCTCCCCTTCTCTTCCTTCCTCCCTTCCTCTCTCTCACAAAATAAATAAATAAAATATTTTTTAAAAAGTTGGCATGTTCACATTCTACTTGACCCTACATGTCTAAATGTGGCACTTAAAGTAGACCATTTACCTGCTGATTTTGCTCCCAGATGACTGTTTCTTAACACAATCAAAGGTTCCTTCCCATCAAATTTCTTCTGCTTCCAATTGCCCTGATTCTTCAGTTTGTGACGGTAGCCCTGGATTAAATCAGATACCATCCTCATAATTTATTTTCTCTTGACTTTTATTTGTACATTTCTCCCTTTTAAACCAGAGTTGTTTGAATGTTGTTCACTTAGAATGTCTTGGCCAATGGATAGAACCAAACTTGATTTTACTTTTAGAACATATATTCTTTTTGGGAATATGTAACAAGGATACCACAGATGTTATAGTATTTTCAACTACAGCCTTTTCATATGTACTAGGAGCCCTGTGCTTAATATTGTTTGGTCAGGGCAAGTACATTTGGGGTGAAACCATTTGCTGAAATAATAAGACCTAGCTAAGTTCAAATCCAGATTTCCTGAAGGCTAGGTTGTTCTTTCTCGCATGCCATGGGAGAAAAGAGTAACTTTTATTTCTTTTTTATTTCTTTTTGCTCTAATTAAAAGAGTAGCATTTGTAGTGAATGTTTCAATACATGGAAGATATCTACACCCATCATCTTATTTGATTTTCTTAATATTATAAGAAATTAAATTGGGCAGATATTACTGATCAATTCTATTTAATGGATGAGGATCTCCAGGATCAAAAAAAGTTTAATGACTTCCTAGAGTTACATATATAGTGAACCGTGGAGGTCAAATTTTTACTCACATCTGAGAGAAGATTATACTATGTAAACAGGTTAGAGTTGGGAATATACACACACTGGATTGGATTGGCTATAGGGAAGCAAGGGATTGTTTGCTTGTTCACTATTGCATAGTTTTTCATGAGGTAATCTACTTTCTCCAGTAAAACAAATGGTTTATGCCCTACCTTTTTTTTTTTTTTCAAGAAAGTTTTTGGAAACAGATAACTTAATCATGTTGTTTTTACTATGAGTCAAACCTGGAGTCTGCATGTTTCAAATAATGAGTTTTTCTTTTTAGTATATTATTAATTGACAGAAACAGATCTCTATTTCAAGTGGAACCCTTGAGATTTCATGTTTGTTTTCTTATTCTTGTCTCAGTGATTACTTTCCAAGAAAGTAGTTGAAGTTGATTTGTTTTTAAGAAGTATTATATAAATCTTAGATCTGATTTATTCCTCAAATACTATCTTGAAAAAAAGTGGAAATGGACCAAAATAGCAGATAGAGCACAACTCATCCGAACTCCCATTGAGAAAACACAAGAAAAAAAATACATTTGTATTAACATTGGGAAATAATTGTATTGTCAGGAGGTAGGGACAAGACCAAAATGTCTACTATTTTGTTATTATTCAACATTGTATAGATGTTTTAGTCAATGCAATAGCATTATTTTACATATACAAAGACAAAATTATCACCATTTGAAGTGATAATTGTCATAAAAATTATTTCTAAAGGAAACTATTATACTCCAGAAAAGAGTTCAGTAAGGTGTCCAAAGTCAAAGTCCATTTTGGTATGTGAGTAGCATGATTAGGCCTTTATTTTTTTTTATTTTATTTATTTATTTATTTTTGATTAGGCCTTTATTTTAGCAGTAACATTCTAGGGAGCATCAGTAGGATTAACAAGATTAAAAAAAGACTCATGTAGAAGTATTGTAATTTCTGAAAGAAAATTGGGGCATGAGTAGAAAGGAATAAGTAAATAAAGAAAACTTTCTGATGTGAACACAGTAGAACAGAGCAGCATATAGGGTGAACTATCCGAGTAGACAGGCAAAAAGGCACCAATGATAACTTTGCCTTGAGTGACACTAATGCCCAAGATTTGGAATTCAGGGTCAAAAACTGGTTCTGTAGCAGCGAATCTTCATCCCGGCTGCACATTGGGTTATCTGAGAAGCTTTTAAAAATACTGATGCCTGAATTGAACTTCCAGTGATTTTGCTTTAACTGGTTAGGTCATGGGATTATTAAAAGCTCCCAATAATTCTAATATATAGATAAGAATAATAATTGTTCTAGGTGAAGGTCAGAAATATTTTTCAACAAAGGGCCAGATACTAAATAATTTAAGCTTTGTAGGCCATATGGTCTTTCTTGCAACTATTTAACTGCTCTTGTAGCATTAAAGCAGCCATAAACGAAAAAACTATATTTTCAAAAATTTTCTTGGCCAGGTTAGATCTGTGGGCCTTAGTTTGTTGAGGGAAGATAGCAACTACTTTGGTACTGTTAACTTTGTGGTAACAATAGTGTGACAATTGTGTAGAAGACATTCAACAGGAAGACATACAATGGGAGGTGAAGATTTGGAGTTGGGCAGTGTCTTTATCTGGTCAGATTGCTATAACAAATACCATAGACTAACTAGTTTAAATAACAGTAATTTTTCTCTCATAGGTATAGATCTAAGATCTAAAGTGCTAACCAGTTCAGTTTCCCAGAGAGGTAATTCTTTTGTCCTATAGACATTCACCTTCTCTCTGTGTTCTTACATGGGAGAGAAAGAGAGGGGGAGCAAGCTCACTGGTGTCTCTTCTTATTAGAGCACTAATCCCAACCTGAGGGCTCCAACCTCATGACCTCATCTAAACCTAATTAACTTCCAGAGGCCTCATCTTCAAATACTGTGTCATTAGGGGGTCAGGGCTTCAGTGTGTGAATTGTAGGAGAAACACAATTTAGTCCACAAGAGGAGGAAACTTACATCTTGACATGCAGACTTGAGAGTCTTCTACATAGAGGTGATAGCAGAAGCCAATGTGGAAGTGAGGCTGCTCAGCATGAATTCAAGAAAGGGGAAGAAAGCTGAGGACTGAACTGAGAGAAATGTCTGCACTTAAAGACTAGGTCAAGGGAAGACCACTGAAGAAGAACCTAAAATGATCAGTGAAAGAAATAAGAGTGGAATTCCAGAACTGAGTAGTATTCTGGATGTCAGGAAAGACCTCCTTATCTAATGTTGAGTATGAGGAGAAAGGGGAAAGCCAGAGAGACAGCCATTAGAGTGGGCCAAATGTTGGTGACTTCTAAAATAAAAAGGCTTATTAATAAATAACTGAGTGTTTGCCCTTACCTTTTTTGATAACTATCATAATTCTTCTTTGGGGAACCAACCTCCCACCCATTTGCAGTCCACAGTGAATGAGGAAATACAGAGTCAAGACAATGATAGATTTCCTAGTGACATTGTTTGAAAGCCTGTGTCTGATAAGGTCTAAAGGCTGACCTATAGCTCCACTTCTTAGTTGCACGAACCAGTACTTTTTATTTTATACTGTAACATTTGAATTGATCTTCTCTTCCTTCTAGGTAAAAGTATTAACTGATAATAGTTTAGAAACTACAATAAAAGGGTTTGCATAGAAATTGGAAGGAGCAATAAACTGAGTCTAGGTTTACTACTTTGCAGAAATTTGTCAGTGAACATACAGAAAGATAAGATGACAAATTTGTGGGGTAAATGACAGAAGGAGGGTTTATTAAAAGGGAAAAAATAAAGATCTGGGGATTTAAGATGTAGAAGAAAGATGGATTGTCTACTGGTCTAATTTCCCAGATATGGAACACAAGAAAACTCTTGTTGCAGTCTACCTGTATTTTCTCTATTTTCCAAACATCTGCATTCTCCCTTTTAAGTTAATTTGAACAAAAATATTGCTTAACAACTCAATAGTTTCTAATATTTTATGGATGAGTAATAGCAGTATACCTGATATAAAATAAGGATCCGGATCCATAAAGGTACTAATGCTAGAGACCTTCCAAAGTTTTTAGAAGCTTATGTATTCCTTAGTATTGCACAAATTGCTTTATATTTCTATTTTCATCTGTATAAATATACTGCATTTCTTCAACTTTTAAAAGAGCCATTTCTTCTATAACTAAGCTACTTTCATTTTTAGTTATATGTATGTATTACTATTATACATATATAAACTGTATTTTTAAAGATGCCTCTAAACATTTCTGGTTTTCATCTAACACTAATATTAAGAATAGAAAATTATATAATTCAATGAGGAAAGGGATTAAAGTGTTTTTCATTATTGACTATGTTGAGACAAAATAGTTGAACAAGTTCGCTAATGGAACTAAATTGTGTTGTTTGAGATGCTGGCCTTAAAACTGTGACTCTGTTAAATCTTCTGATGAAACACAATGGCGTTTGAGTTGTGTAAAATGGTAAAATAGAAGTAATTGTAGTATGCAAAATAAGAGATACAACATTAATTATATGGAATAAAAAATAAACTAGCTACCTAAATAAAATTTTTCTTAAACATTTAAAGTAAATGTTCTAATATTTTATAAAAACATGTGTAAAACTATTCTTAGATTATCACTGAGAAATGTGGTTTCCAAAATGTTTTTCAAAGACAACTTAGCTGTTTATAAATCTTTTCATTTTAAAATGCCGATTTAGGGCTTTTTCTTTCATCTTCTTGTTTTGAATGCTTGATGAGGGTGCTAATTAATGTTAGGATTCTTAATTGACATACTTGTCGCTAAGAAAATAGAACTATCAGAGTATTTTATTTTGCACTCTTTTTTTTTTTTTTTTTTGAGTGATATCACATTTGAAATCATGCTTGAAGAAATATTTTGTGCCAGGAACAGTTCTCTCTCATTAAAAACATATTGCCCATAACCCAATCACTGCTTTCTTTATTTTTGCAATGCTTATTGCTGCAGTGAGTCATACATATCTAATGTTAAAAACTGCATCTAAAGGATGTATATACTTGGTTTTCTTGTTTATATCAGAATATACAATTTAGTAAATTATACTACGTGGAAGTTAATGAAAATTTTATTTAGAATTGTACATTTTGACATCCTGCAGTGTGGGGGAGCTTTGCTTGACAAAGACATCACAGATGAGAATTCTCATCACAGATGAGATAAGTCTCATTCTCATCACAGATGAGAATAAGTCTACCGAGACATAATCTGCTTGGGGATAAAAGGCTGACCTGTCTCTCAGAGGAGAAAGGCCTTGAGCCTCTTCCTCGATGGGCTTTTATTGGGTTCAATTTGCAAAAGAATACAGGACATATACCTAAAGCTCATCAATCATTGTTAGGCAGTGATGATCAAACAATAGACAACATTCAAAGAACTATAAGGGCTTATTCTGAGTCAGGGTCAGATAGATAGAATGACATCAAAGGGCCATAAAACTTTGGGAAACAAACTTATTTTATGCTTGGACCCTTAACATTTAAATTGAGGATAGTCTTAGCAAAGCAGGTTGCACAGGGTTTTATGCATTCCTTCTGTGGCCTGATCACCCCCAACCATGACCCCCCCCCCACCAGGAACCACCCTTTCTGGGACAGGGCTGCACCACCCTTCAGCATTGTTTCAGGTTTGAAACAGGTGGGGAATGAAGGCAGCCAAGAGATTAGGAGACCTTTTACATTTAGAATGAGGGCTTAGGCTATGACAAAGCTGAGGGTTGAGGGTCTGTTCCCCCTTTTTCTATAGTCCCTGAAGTCCTTCCCTGATGGCCGCTTTGCTACTGTGCCTATCTTAGGTTGTCCCTCCCTTGAGGAATCTTACCTGTCATTGATTGTTCACAGCCATCCCCCAGGTGCCAAGCAGGGTGAAGTAAAGAGGGAAGAGGCTGTGCCCTTGCGGGGAGGATACCCTTTTTCTCCTTAGTGGCTTATGGTCCCAAGGTCTTTTTACTTAGCCTTAGCCATGGGGAGCTGCAGCTTCTGAAATCAAGCAGGGCAGTTCCCAACACTGCAGAATATCTTTCCGACTTCCTTGGACTCTCTTAGCTAGACTACGTGTTAATGTCTGTATTCTTCATGTACGCTTTTTGTCTTAATTTGGGTTTCCTTCTGAACTATACCCCATGTCAAAGATTTCTGTGTACGTAGTTCATTTGAGATGTTCATCAATTACTGATAGGAAGAATGGGGCAGGAAAGGGAAGCATTTACAAAAAATTCATGAGGATTTCTGGCCAAGATGGAAGCATAGATAAAATTGCTTCACTTCCTTGCACAACCAAAAGAAGGATAACAACCAATTTAAAAACAAAAACCAATCAGAACAGTCAGAAAATCAAACTGCTTAGGACTCCAACAACCAAGGAGATAAAGAAACATTCATCCAGACTAGTAGGAGAGGTGGAGAGGGGCAGCTGGGTGGAGAGGTTGCACTGCCAGGCAGTAGACCATGTGGGAAGGCAGGGGCTGACAGACCAGGTGATCCCACATTCGCATGTGGATAAGCTGGGAGGAACAACTGGGGGTGAGACAGACCATAAAACCCAGGGTTCCAGCATGAAGAAACAAAGCCTCAAAACCTCTGGCTATAAAAACCTGTGAGTGTTGTGGTGGCAGGAGAAACTCCCAGTCTCACAGGAGAGTCTGTTGGAGAGACCCACGGGGTCGTAGAACATAAACCCATTCATCTGGGAATCAGCACCTGAAAGGGCACAATCCAATTGTGGGAGTGATGAAAAGTAGGACTAGAGCCCAGCAAGTGGCATTATTCCCTCTCAAACAATTCCCCCACAAATGCCACAAGAGTAGCAGAGAGGATTACCCTATTCTGGTGAATACCTAAGGCTCTGCCCCTTACTATACAACAGGTGTGCCTTGGCACAAAGAAATATGGCCCAAATGAAAGAACAGATCTGAAATGATAGAAGAAATGAAGGCTATACAAAGTAAAATAAAGGGAAATATACAGGGAACCAACAGTGAAGGGAAGGAAACCAGGACTCAAATCAATGATTTGGAACAAAAGAAGAAATAAACATCCAGCTGGAACAGAATGAAGAAACAAGAATTCATAAAAATGAGAAGAGGCTTAGGAACCTCCAGGACAACTGTAAACATTCCAACATCTGAATCATAGGGCTGTCAGAAGGAGAAGAGGAAGAACAAGAAATTGAAAACTCATTTGAAAAAATAATGAAGGACAACTTCCCTAATCTGGCAATGGAAATAGACTTCCAGGAAGTCCAGGAAGCTCAGAGAGTCCCAAAGTAGTTGGACTCAAGGAAGCACACACCAAGATATATTATAATTAAGTTACCCAGGATTAAGGATAAGGACAAAATCTTAAAAGCAGCAAGAGGAAAGGAAACAGTTACCTACAAAGGAGTTCCCATAAGACTATCAGCTGATTTCTCAAAAGAAATCTTACAGGCAAGAAGGGGCTGGAAAGAAGTATTTGAAGTCATTAAAGGCAAGGGTCTACATCTAAGATTACTCTATCCAGCAAAGCTATCAGTTAGAATGGAAGGGCAGATAAAGTGCTTTCCAGGTAAGGTCAAGTTAAAGGAGTTCATCATCAACAAGCCCTTATTGTATGAAATGTTAAAGAGGCTTATCTAAAAAGAAGAAGATTGAAACTATGAACACTAAAATGACAACAAACACACAACTGTCAACAACTGAACCTAAAAAATGAAAACAAACTAAGCAAACATCTAGAACAGGAACAGAATCACAAAAATGGGGATAACATGGAGGGTTATCAGTGGGGATAGGGGAGGGGGGCAGAATGGGAGAAAAGGTACAGGGAATAAGAAGCATAAATGGTCGATACAAAATAGACAGGGGGAGGTTAAGAATAGTATAGGAAATGGAGAAGCCAAAGAACTTATATGTACAACCCATGGACATGAATCAAGGGGGTGGAGGGTGAGGGGGTGCAGGGCAGAGGGGAATAGAGAAGAGAAAAAAATGGAAACAACTGTAATAACATAATCAATAAAATATACTTTAAAAAAATAAATAAAATTCATGAAAATGATTTAAAATTTAGTTACCCTACACAAAGGGTTAGGGATGGGGTACATTAATACACATACTCATGTCAGGCATTGGCCAAATGCCACAGATTTCAGAGATGTTGCTTTCCTGGCTAGTCTTGTCTGCCATGCAAATAGCCAAAGAAAGCCCTGAGGCAGAGAGAAGCAGATATTGGCAGTTGGGTGTCATTTGGAGCACAGCGGAGCAGTAACAGCTGGAGTGTTATGAGAATCACCAGAAGTATCTACCATTTATTCTGTGTACTTGTGTCCACCCAATGTTATTTTATCTCCACCCATCCAAAGATAGAGGGATCATTTCTCAATTGTGTATTCATTAATTCATAAGTTTATATACACTTGTTGATCTCTCCTACTAGGCTGCTGTTTTTGGCATAGAGGGCAGACCTGAGGAAGGATATTGCAAATTACCACCATTGAGGCACCCACACCTAGGGTAGTGGGTCTAGGAGAAGATGAGCCATGGAAAGTCCTCAGGGTACACAGATGTTTGAAACATTTACTCCATTGGTTGGAAAGTACAGAATCCTAGCCTTCCAGAGTGGCTTTGACCCTTTTTTTTTTTAACCTTTAGCTGTCACTGTCTTAGCCCACAGGCCTTTGTGAATCCTCCCTGAGCATGAATGCGTATGGAAAAGGAGAAGGAGCAATATATTGTTGTTCAGGCAGGTTATTTATTTTTTTTATATTTATAGCGTCTTTATTTGAAGTAGCCCCCACTGGAAACAACCTACATTTTCTTCAATAGGTGAGTTGTTAAAGAAATTGTTACATCCATACCATGCAAGTCTACTCAGCAATGTAAGCTACTCAGGCAGGTTATTTCAATAGCTGTGTTCTCTGAATGGAATATTCAGATGATTGTTCAAGATTTTTTAAAAAGATTTTATTTATTTTTAAAGAGAGGAGGGGAAACATCATGTGCAATAGATACATTGATAGGTTGCCTCCCTCATGCCCCCAACTGGGGACCTGGCCTACAATCCAGGCATGTACCCTGACTAGGAATTGAACCTGTGACCTTTTGGTCCACAGGCCAGCACTCAGTCCACTGAGCTACACCAGTCAGGGCTTATTATTCAAGATTTTGACAAGAGAATATTCTGAGTCCACACAGAGGGCTGTGCCTGCCACATCCTAGTTTTATCTAAAGGATCACTACTACTATGGACTATGCACATATAAGCCAACCAGTGCATATTTTTGGCCAAATTCATACTGTATAATCCATACAGTTATATCAAAAACTGTAATGTTTAAGGATATGTTCTTAGTACATGCAGACCTAGGGAAGAGCTCTGAGACTGAAAATCTACCTCTGCAAGTGGAGGTAAGGGAAAGACCAAAGAAAGTGGCTTGCCACTCCAGTCCAGTAATTATAATAGAGACTATTAAGGGAAACTTACATACAAGCCATATCTTGGGTGGCTGCAAGATCAAATAGATCTCCACATGGCTTGTCAGTCACCAAAGAATTACACAGGATAAAAGAGGCAAGGGAAGGTTGCTGATTTTTATCAGAACAAACCTCAGTTATGATCAGAGTGTATCTAAGGGGGATTTATGAAAAGTAACCTCTGTTTGGCCTGGATCTAACTCGTGGGACAGAAAGCTGTCACATTATAGAACATTCTTTCCTCAACGTACATATTTATTAATGCAGAATGGGAGATTCAACTATAGTAAAGTGAATGAAAGTATGTGATTATTTAAAATACTATTGATACTTACAGGTATATTTTACTATTCTTATTTTATTTATTTGTTATTGTTGTTCATTATAGTTGTCCCTATTTTTCCCCCAATACTCTCCCCTGCCCTACTTGTTACTGGAATCGACCCATGGGGGCCCAGATACTGTTACCAAAACAAGCCCCTTTCCCTAGGGTCTTTCTGTATTAGGTTCATTTTGCCCACTGCCAGGTGTTAGGAACTGTGGTTCTCATTGCCAGAGTTTGATAAAAAGGAAAGGAACTATTTATTCAAAAGTTATACAGGTTTTGAGTAATGGCGGAATGTCACTGTTAAAAACCCCAAAGTCCCTTTAAAACACCCACAGATACACACACAGTCCTTCCTTCCCCACTTTGCCCAGTCAGACCAGTGAGGGGTAATGTATCTCAGTAAAAGAAATTGAAATCCATAGCTCAGCTATACTCTAGTTCCTCTCAGTAATCCGTACTCTGCTTTCAGACCTCCTGTGGTTCCCAGCATCATCAGCTGTGTTGCGGTGATCTCAGGTTCTTAATCCAAAACCACATGGCACCTTATGTCCCACCAGCAAGAGTCCTTTCTCCTCTTTCCTTCTCTCATAGTCTCACACTGTCCTCCCTGAATAGTCCTGCATTGTCTCTCCTGCATTCTTTCAAACCACTAAGAGAGAACTCTGTATGGCTACATCTTGCTTTCCTGCTCCCTAAGCTGTGTGGTCAAGGGAGCCCCCTCTCCACTCCCCAAACTGTGTGGTTAAGATTCAGCATAACTGCCACTCTTGAGTTTGAATCCCAGTACGGATCTTCCTCCATAACCCCATTTCTGACTCCTCCCACAATCAGCTATACCTGCCAGCACTGCCTTTTCTGCCTTTCTTGGCTACCATAGTAAGTCTGGGCAGGCATGGCACTGTGGCATGGAGTGAACCATTTCCAAGCTCTCAGGCAGGTGCTGTAAGGGAACCTGCCTCCCAGCTACGTTAAGGGTCAAACTCTCTCCCATTTCCCTAGGTAGACTTGTTGATATGCAAAACAACAGCTTTTGCATATCATGTATGAAGCTATCTTGCTGTTATTGATATGCAAAATAACTCTCAGTGACCCTGTTCCATGTGTCACATCCCCCAACCAGACTTGTGGGGGTAGGGATATCCTATGTTGTAGGATACCCCAAATTCTGGACCTCATTACAGGTCCCCCTTTGGGGTCCCTGGCTGCACTTTTTTACATACCCATGCCCCAACTCCCATATTCAATCCTGCCCACCCCCTGTGGGGTATTTGTCCATGGGTCCTTTATACATGTTCCTTGATTTGATCCTTCTTCTTTCCTCCATTCCCCTCTCCTCTCTCCTCTCTGGTTACTGTCAATTTGTTCTTTATTTCCATGTTGCTGGTTCCATTTTGCTTGCTTGTGTGTTTTGTTGATTAGGTTCCACTTATAGGTGAGATCATATGGTGTTTGTCTTTCACTGACTGGCTTATTTCACTTAGCACAATACTCTCCAGTTCCACTGATGTACATACAGAAGGCTCAGAGGAATATGAAAGGACACTCAGTATCATTAGCCATTGGAGAGATGCCAATTAAAACTACAATGAGATATCACTTCACACCAGTGAGAATGGCCATCATAAACCAATCAACAAACAACAAGTGCTGTTGAGGGTATGGAGAAAAGAGAACCCTAGTGCACTGTTGGTGGGAGTGCAGACTAGTGCAGCCACTGTGGAAAACAGTAAGGAATTTCCTCAAAAAACTAAAAATGGTATTCTTCTTTTAATAGGGTGATAGAGGTGGCTTCAGAGATGGCGAGGATAGCCATGGTTACTACTTTATGGGGAGCCTGGTACCTGTCCCCAGACATACTTTATCTCTAAAAGTTTGACAACTGTTTTACAAGGCAGATTTTCATCTTTATTTTATATTAATGGAACTGGAGTTCAGGAAGTCAATTAACTTGTCTAAAATCACAAAATTGGTTCATCAAGATTTTAACCTGAGTACCTCACATTCTGAGGTATTGTTGCCAAACTTCTACAAAAGACAAGATACAACACAAGGACATCCAAGTTTAATTTAACTATTTAACAAATCTCATCCAGGAAATTGACAATAGGCCAGAAACTTAGGTAGGCACTGAGAACAAGATAAGTAACACCCCTATCCCCACACAGCTTATTTAGGCTGGATTAAACTATTAGGTGGATACCAAGTTCTGAGTGTTTTGATGGGAAAGTAAAATTATTAAAGGAGCTCAAAGCTAGGGAACCTAATTGATTTTAGGGATCAGAAGAAGCTTTAAGAAAGTGACTTTAAGCTCAAAATTAAAAGATGAAAAGGCCAAAGTTGGAGGAGGTATAGGAGGGAAAGTGTTCCAGGCACAGGGAAGAGGTGTCTATAGGCCCAGAGGCCTTATTTCAGCATTGAAAGTATAATATGGCTGGAACATTGAGTTCCAGATGGAGGACGGAGACAAAAGAAGATGGGAGGATGAAGGCCTTGTGAACCACCTACAAAATTGTGATGTCATTTCCATCACAAAGACCTTGGGAAAAAGGTGACATCATGATTTGCACTTCAGGAAGATTCCTCTGTCTGCCTTGGCTGGTATTAACTCAGTGGATTGAGTGTTAGCCTGCAAAGCCAAGGATCACTGGTTTGATACCTAGTCAGGGCACGTGCCTGGGTTATGGGGCAGATCCCTGTTTGGGAGCATGTGAGAGGCAACTGACCTATGTTTCTCTCACACATCGATGTTTCTCACCCTCTCTTTCTCCTTCCCTTCATCTCTAAAAATAAATAAATAAAGTCTTTAAAACGAGATTCTTCCATATGCCTTATGTTACATTGGTTAAACAGAAATAAACCCAGAAGCAAGGAAGATGTATCAATAATTCTGATGATTCACTGCAGTGTTGCTGATGATGGTGGAGAGAAGTGGATTTCTCTGAGGGCTATGAAGGATTTCGAAAGGGGAGATGTGTGTGAGAGTTTATGGTGAAGGAGGTTTGGAGGGCAATGGCCTGGCCTGGGCTTCTGATTTGGACAGTGGGGTGAGCATTAGCAAAAGAGCTTCTGAAAACATTTAGGAAGGTTGTCTGCATGAAATTTGATTTTTTCTGCTAACGAAGACCTGAGGAACCCTACCTTCTAATTCTAAAAGAAGGCAGTAAGGCAGATGCAACTGTTTTGATACCTGAAGGTGGTGGGATTAGGAATAATTTTTTCCTTCTATTTTCTTTACTTTTATAATGAAAAAGGAGCTTTTCTTATGAAAAAGATACAGCTACTGTGTGTGGTGTGGACAAACAAACATGGGGCTGTGCTTACCTGGTCAGGGCAGTTGGACCCAAGTCATCATACTTGCTAAGCCCAGTAAATTCCATCACCGGTGTAATAGGTGAGATTTTCTAGAATATCTTAAATTAACTTCTCATCCAAGCAGCATGAATCCAGTCATAGGTTTGTGTGTGTCTGTGTGTTTGTGTTTGTTTTAAGCTTGTATGGTCATTAATCAGTTTGTTACATCAGTTATCCTTGGGTACATGATGGGAAAAGATTCCTGTGCCTTTTTTTCCTTTAAGGATTTAGAGTAGTATGCCTTAGTGACTTAATTAATGGGGATTTTACTTATTTATTGTGTGTTTCTGTGTTGTTGTTCTTCATTTGGTTGAGCTGTCATGCCTCTCTGCATAGCATTTGCAGGGTTCACATGATGTTTGGGCACTTCGTGTCAGTCTTTTATTATGCCCAGATGATGTGAGGTGCATGGAAAGCCTCCAGAACCATGAACTCTAATTTCCCAATCACGAAAAGTTAGGAAACCAGCGTTCTGAGTTTTTATTAACACAAGGCCCTACTTGGCAGCTCAGTTTACTACCTACTAAGCCTCTTATATCTGTTGGGAAACATGCATTGGCAGTTTTCCAGTCTTACTAAAACTCATAAATAGGTGTCTTTCATATGAAATGTATTAGGTTTGACATATTGACATCGGAGTACATATTTTTTTAGCAGTTCAACAAATTAAAATAAAATGATGGCACCATTTTTTCAATGTAATAAAATAAGCATCATGGGGTTAATATCTAATCTGGCAGTCGGGAATTAGATTGTGTACCCACAAACACACACTTTCACTAGGGGAAATCACATTTCATTTTCCTTGCTCTCTTGATGACCTGACTAAATGCCAATAGCTAAGGGAGAGTTTGATCAGAGTGACTGGAATCACCTGGGGTGCTTTTAAAACAGTCTTATTCTTTGAGTCCCATCTCCCCTGAATGCTGATTTTAATTGGTTTGGGTGCAGCCTGGGCATTTGGATTTTTTAAAAAAACTCCCAGGTGATTCAATGTGTAGCCAAGGTTAAGAGCTAGTATTCCCATTGGGTGGAACAGACAGTGATCTTCCCTAAGGTAACTGTCCTCATTCGCCTTTCTCTTTTGTTTTCATGGAGTCTGGCTCATATCTCGGGCATAGCAGAATAAGGGAACTCTGAGTGGTCCAAGGAGATTCAGATGGTTCCATTTTACGGCCAGGTTGACCATATAGAAGTTTAATGAGGACACTCAAGATCATTGTAAGCTACCATGTAGGTGAATTAGTTTGTCTGAGAGTCCCTCAGATACTTTCCAGCTCAGTCTGACACACTTGTGTGAATAAAGACTAACCAGAGGACACTTACATTGACAAGGTCTTCTGTCTAGTGAGGACTGTGTCATCCCATAGGTGCCTTAGGCTTGGACTCTTGCTCAAAAATATAGTTATTTTACTTTATACTTTTACATGGATATTTAATGTTCAGTTTAGGATTCAAATGTCTATCAGTACAAAAAGCAGGTATTTTTGCATCTTGTATCTTTGAACAAGATGGTACATCAAAACATATGCTGGAGGCATAAATAACATAGCATTTTTAGAACCTCATTTTCTACCTTTTTGTAAAAACAAGAGTTCTTATTCCTTTAAAACTTGATAGACTTTGGATGGAATGTCATATTACTTATCCTTGGATGATTTTATTTAAGAGTTGTATATAAATTTAAAGCTCTGGTGCAAAATGGTGAGAAATATTCTAACTACTAAAAACCTCTAAGATCTTTTTAATTAAAATAGATAACAGTTTCAAAAAGATATCAACTCAGAAGTTTGCCTTAAGTTTTAAGAAAACATCTCTAGTAAAAGTATATATGGAAGGAGTGAGGAAATTCACTCACCAAAAAGTAGTTTCATTTGTGAGCAATACTTATTTTATGTTTATTTAAAATAAACTTTATGGCATTTGGGCCCTTTTAAGAGGGTAGATGTAATTTGCATTTTAAATTAGATATTTCTTTTTTTAATATGTAACAACACTTCATTTACTTGTGTTTGTTAAGGTTAAGTTTACCTGCAAAGATTCAATAGCAAAAGTTCTAAAATAATACTGGCTTAAATGAAGTAAAAGTGAACATTTTATCCTCATGTAAAATAAGTACAGACTTAGGGAGTCCAGAGCTGGTATGGTGGCTCCCGTATCATTAGAAACCTTGGTTTCTGTACCTTTAGCACATAACTTTTATCCTTAAGGTCACCTCCTGTTCTAAAATTGCTTCTTGATCAACAGTCTTCCCACAAGAAAGAAGATGGGAAAGCAGAATGGGATGCCAGAATTATAACGAGTCTTTCTATAACCTCATATGTCACTTCTGCTTAGATCTCATTGCTCAAAACTAACTAGCATGGCTATACCTGACTGAAAGGGAGGCTTGGAATTCCAGAATTATAGCTCGGTATAATATCTCGTGTGTGTGTGTGTGTGTGTGTGTTTTAGTAACAAGAAGGAATACAAACAATATTGGGGTAAGTAATAGCAATCTTTGCCACATCACAGTTTTCAGATTGCAATATTTGAAGACATGCTCAAATTCCATGTACTCAAATTAAAAGTGCATTATTTCTTGAAAGAGTAAAAGAAATCATATAAATAAACTAGTAAGCAACCTGCTGTACTGACAACTAAGAGTGAAGATTTATCTTAAAAAAAAGTGGACTATAGGTGGGAAAATACCTGGACCATATACTTTTATAAAGTTTTCTAGCAATTAATTAAAAATTCTAAAATTTGTTTACATGCTTATCACTTCTCTAGCAACTTTATTTATTCAGAACACCTATAAGAAAGAGAGGGGAATGTATATTTGATGTAGAGTTATTCAGCCAGTCTTCAAAGACATTACAGAGAGTTCATGAACAATAATAAATTTCTGAAGTCCTCAGCAAATAGTAGGCTAGCCACAAGTATTAAATACTATAGCTCTTTAAAACCCTATGCAGAATCCTTGGGAGCCAGTAACCAGTAGCAAATAATGAGAAGGTGATAAGTATTCTGGTAATGTATTACTGACAGATAACCCCAAAATGTAGTGGCTTAAAAAAATAACCAGTTACTTATTTGCTGATAATTCTGCTGTTTGGACAGGACTCAGTGGGGATGGTTTGTCTATATTCCACTTGGTGCAGGGCTGGAAGGTCCTCTTCCATGATGGTTTCATGCACACAGCTGGCGAGACAGTGCTGATCAACCACCAGGGTCTCAATTCTCCCTAGACAGCCTCTCCACTCAGCTAAGTTGTTCCTCTCACACAACGGTAGCTAATTTCAAAATGGGATTATTTTAAGAGTGAGTGTTCCAACAGGATAAATCTCAATGTGCGAACACTTTTCAATGTTCCATTGGCCAAAGCTCATCCCAAGGCAAAAGCCCAAGTCCAAGTGGGAAGGACTACAAGCAGGTGTATAAATAGCTGGTGCTGTGGTTCTTTGGGGGTCATCAAAGTAACTACCTGCCACACTAAGTGCTGAGAGGGAAACAAGTAGCCCATATTTGGTCACTACTATGTGCCAGTGACTGTCTTTAACTGCACGATTGCCCTGCAAAAAAAAAAAAAAGAAAAGAAAAAGTATTGCCCCATTTTTTGGATAGGAAGGATAAAGTTCAAAATTTTAATTGACCTGCAGCAGGTCACATAGCTCTAAGTAGTGGGGCCCAGTGTTTCAGCCCAGCTCTAAATGCCGCCAAAGCAAAAGCACTCCTCTTTCCATGGCCCTCAGCCCCCTTCTGAACCAGCCTGCCCATTGTAACCACTGCAGGCCTACCTATTCTCTGTGTTTTTACTCTAAATACAACAAAAGCCTTGCCACCTAATATGTTGTTTTTCTGAACTGAGGACAAGGGAAAGAGATTCCTAGACATTCTAATTAACCAGGAGCTACTTGAGCCACAGAGATGCCCAGCAGCGAGAGCCCCGGAAGGCAAGCACAGCTGTGGGGCCAGACCAGACACCAGCCCCTTTGTGCTCTGCCCTGCTGCAAGTTCTTTCTTCTCTGCGGACCTGACCAGTGAGAGCAGCCTCTCGAGCCTTTCTAAAAAGCTCTCCACGTTGGTACTTTTTCCTGGAATAAAGGTTTGTAACCAGGGGCATTACAAATATGCTAATTTCTAATACTTTCTAATTGGTGTGTTCTAGATATCACAGCTTTTGCTAGAATACCCTTGTCAAAATAAGCATGGGCCATGAAATTCCATTCTTTATATTTTAAGTAGCATCAAGATTGTTCTTTTCCTCCACTGTTTGGCACATCAGAGTTCCCTTTTAAAATGCAAGAAGTTAGTTACTTATGAAAGCATTTGATTAATTAGCTAGACCTGTCAGGCCAAACAGAACTAGCCAAGTCTTTTAAATCTCTTAATATGAGCCAATTTTCACAATAACCTGTTTCATTCATGGCCTCAGTGCTTTAAATTCTTGCTCATTAGTGACCTGGTATTTGGGCTTGTCTGAAAGGAAAGCATCGGTCATGTTAAACAGGGCTCATTACGGATTATAGGTTTTCGAACAGGGAATGCCTGTGCACAAAAGACTGCCCTCCCATTTTCCTCTGAATCGCTAATTGGACCTTCACTTTGTTTTTACAAGCAAAGGCTAAGCTTCAATTAGAAGGCAGGCTTTTATAATGTCACAGTTTGGGTTGTACTGAAGAGCCGGTGACCTATCATTATCAATACAGATGTGAAACTAAAGTAAAACATGTTTTGGTTTTCCTGAAGACAATAAAAGTAATAGCTGGTTTTAAAACCAGTAAAACACTGAATTTGATGGAAGGAGAAATTCATTAAGTATACCACCCCTCAGTAGCTCAATTCCCTGAGTGATAAAATACAAAAACACCAAACACTCAGAAATAAACACTAGATAGTTTAAAAAGAAGCGAAACACAAATCTAAACCCTCAATACCCATCATTGACTTCTAAGGAAATAGATTTCTTAAATTTCCAAGGAAAAATGTGTATTACTATGTCCCCAAGGACTTAACATAATCACTGTATACCCTGCAAATGTCCCTAACAGAAATTCTTTTCAATTTGAGTTGGTTAAAATAATCTTCTACTTTGGTGTGCAGTTTCTGTTTGTTTTAAAATACTGTATTACTTGAAGTAATTATTTTTTTAAAATTCTTTTCTTACAGAATTTACTGTTTATTTCCAAATTACTTCAGACCTGAATAGTCTATTTTACTTTGGGGAGAACTCTTATAACTGTTGCCTTGCATTTTGTTTTGTTGGATTTACTGCAATGAATGTCTCTTCAATGGCTTCTTTTGGTGGCAAAACATTAATCTACTTTATGGGCTTAAGGTAGCATTTGTAGTATGTACCCACAATCAACTTTATTAATCAACTTAGTGTTCTAATTAATTCCCTGTACCCTCTGGTTTATGTGTTTATGAATGTGATTTGTTGAAATCCTGATATACAAGTTTCTGTCGGTCTTAAAAGAAATTATTTTCCTGGCAGTGTTATGAGTTTTAAAAATTCAGATTTCATACATTTGAGGTTAGCAAATTCAGCAGGCAACCTAAATGTGGCATCATGTTAATGAACTCTTGGAAGCTGCTGGTGTTAAAATGAGTAAATTAAGGAGTCAACGCTGCTTATTTAGGCACATTAGGATAAAATGGTATGAGAACTCGGACTTAACAAAAATCAATTCAGCACGCAGAGTGCACATCCATCAGGGCTTTGTTGGGGGAGCAGCGACCCGGTTTTATTTTATGAAGAATGCTACATTAGCATCTGCAGATCCTTGAGTGGCTGTGACATTTGCTGTTACAGAACTGCTTTGTGGCAGTCACTGGCCCTCTGGGACTGCTCTGGCTACATTAAAAAATTAAGTTGGCATCAAATGACTTATTGAACTCTTTATTGATATCCCTGGGAGTTGCTTGTCAGTCTGCACAGTAGTCTTTTTCTACAGTGACAGTATTAAGTAGGAAGTTGTAATAGTTATGTTGATGATTTGAGCATATTATTTTTTTCTATCCAGTCCCTATACACAACAACAGTAATGAAAGCAGCTGGAATGAAAAGTGTATTCCAGGTATGGCAGGGGCACTTTCTCTGCACAGTATCTGGTTTTATGTCACAGTAACCTGGAGGTAGAGATTATCCCTTTTCTGAGACAGAAAGCATGACTTCAGCCACTTACCTAGCGACACAAGCCAAAGGACCTGCCATTGACCACAATTAAAGAAAAAAAGATTTAAATTTTCTTTCAGTTTTGGTTTTATATCCTTATAGTCTTCAGAGGTTGTGTTTTACAGATAATGCAACTTGTTCTTGACTTACTTTTATTTCTCAATATGTGTATTTTCTTGGCTAAAAGAAAAACTTGCTAGAACATACCCCTTTGTATGGTCCCTTTCCAAAACTGTTAGTTTTGATTCTTTAAAAAGTTGAAGGTTATTAAATTTCACAGGCCTAATTATTAATTTGCATGTAAATGAATATTTACTATTTGATAATACTAGTTCCAAATATGTAACTGTTTAAGTTTTTTACAGAATATTTAATATAAAATACTTCATACTCTCATGTAAAGTAGAAAAGGATTATATGCAAGAAATATTATATTCTATGTTATTGTCATAATCTGCCTTCTTGGTTTTTTCTTTTAATTTTAATTTCTAATTATGAAAATAATATATGCTTTTTACTAAAGTTTAGGAAAAACAGGAAAATATAATGAAGAAAATAAAAGTATCATATAGTCTCACATTTAAAGGTAAGCCCTGTTAACAGGTGATATTCTTTCAGAATTTTTTACATATATTTCCTTGTGTATATGTGTAAACTTTTTCTGTGTGTTTTATGTATACTGCTTTTTTGTTGTTCAACAATAGTTTTTATTTATTTTTATTGTTACACTATTACAGATATCCTCATTTTCCTTCTCTTTGCCTGCCTCCACCCAGCCCCTGTATCTACTTCCCTCTGGCCATCACCACATTAGTGTCTGTGTCTGTGGGTTATGCATACATGTTCTTTATGCATACATGTTTTTTGACCATTTCTCTATATGCAGCTTCTATTTAAGAGGGTGAAAGATTATGCAAATTTAATATTTAGACAGTTTGCCTAAATGCCCTCTGGAGCTGCACTTGGAGTTGCAGTGAGATATTGCCTGATTCACACTTTACTTTTAAGATTAAATGGGACAACATGGTCATTCACTTCTCATTCAAAACCATTTGAGTGCTTACTATGCATGAGGCTCTGTGGTGGGCTCAAGATATGACAGTGACGTGAAACAGATGGCCTTGTTGCTCACCGGGAGTTAACTGTGCAACCAGTGGAGAAAAATCTGAAATAAATAATTGTACAAATGCCTTCGTAATGGACTTGTGTTATGAAGGAAAAGTTACAGAGAGTTTGAAGCTGATCTAGTGCGGGGAATCAGGAAAGGTCTCCCCAAAGAAATGATATTTGACACTTGAAAGATGTGCGTAGAATATAATATATACTGTGTTACATCATGCTAACAATTAAACATTACATTCCTACTGGGGAATGCCAGGTATGCTTTGATATATACTGAATCAGGTCATTTTATTGCTGGAAAATAAAAAATGGTCTACAAAGCCTCTTTGCCCACAATTAAAATTATTAACATATGGTGGTTCAGAACTATTCTTAAAGGAAAAAGCTATGCCTGTACTCGAAAGAGTTGCATATCTCCGAGATGGAGTTTCATCTTATAGGCAGTGTGTTCAGGTTTCTCAGTGCTATTCTTGGGGCCAAGTGAAGGTCTAGCCATAGGTGCCTAATAATTGTCTTTCAGGGTCATAAGCAAAGATTAGAGGGCATTGGTGCTCCATGCTTAGACTGTGAGCAGTAAAGCCTTAGTCTGATCTCTCTTTGATCATATTTTATCCATTATTCTGTCCATACTTGCCAGAATCACTAGTAACGGAATGAAAATATGTGGACTTTGATGCTATTTAACCTACATGATGCCAGAAACTCTTGTGACCAATATGATTTTTTGAATTAACAGAATCTTTGTTATTAGTGAATCATTTACTTTTAGTCTCAGTATTAACTTTCCATAGACAAAAGACCGTTGATTCTTTGTTAAACATTTCAAAATGTATTCCTTACCATACAAAACTATGCAAATATTATTTTCTTAAAAGAAGTTCAATAACTTAATTTTAACATTGATGAATTAACACAGAATATTCCATGATGTAAAATGAGTTTTATATTGAATTAAGTAAAAGCCTTTATTTATTTATGTGTCCCATAGAACTATTGTTTTTTTAACTTAAGAAAAAATGAATTATAAACATTGTTGATACAAATATTACCATTTACGATGCAGTGGGTTGCTAGCTTTCTGTCTGTGAAATGCATGCATGGTTGATTAGGATTCAGTGAAACCTCTCATTAGGGCATTATGGTTCATTAGGGCTTAGAGACGCGGCACAGAATTTCCAATTGTCCATGCTGTGATGCTGGCCTCTCTGAGTAGAAATTGGAAAACATTATGCTCTGTGCTTTACTTCTGCAATGGTTTTCAGAGGGTTTTTTCTACTTTATTGGTTAAGGTTTGTATTACATAAAACATTGACAAGTTTATTAGGGATAACGTCTTTCCACTTACAAACAGATTTTTAAAAAAATCAAATTCTTATATAAGCCATTCAAATAGCAAATTTGAATATGATTTTTTATTTATTAGAAAGGGTATATTCGTGTAATCTTTATTTATATTTCATTTCCTCAAACTGAATGAAATGTCTGTATGCTCACATACCACTAGAAAGATCAATAAGTAATCTAGATTTTGATTTATTGAATGTCCAACAGGCAGATAGAGAGAAACGGTATTCAACTGTAATAATTTAGTCAAGGGTGGACTGAAATAAGGATGAGGTTATTAATTGTCAATGAATTAGTGGGCAGATGCATATCATAGCTAGATCCACAGGGAAAGGACTTGTTTAACCTACCTGAACAAACAGCTTGTCTGTAGGCACTTGAAAACTACTCAGTTCTCCATAATTGGACCAGCCAGAAATATTTCTTTTATCAAAGTGGGCCCAAAAGTTCAAACTGCCTTTGCTTTGCTGGATAAAATGATGTCCTCTTAAGTAATAATTTATCATTAAAAGTATTCCTAAAAATAATTTAAACTGGCCTTATCTGCACTTAGTCCAATTGATAAAGCATCTTCCTCTCTTTATACTTGTGTAGGCTCAGTGTTGATTATCTTATCTGCACAGTTTGCAGTGGTCATAAACCTGTCTCCACAAGGTGCACCGCATCACCTGCGGTTGAACACCTCTCCTTGCTCACCTGGTTTCCCCACTGTTATGTTTTGTCAGTGGGAAGAACTGGTGACCACTCTTATCTCATCCCCTGCTAAAGGCCTAACAAATATGTGTCTAATAAATGTGTTTATTGCACAAATGAACTACTATGGATTCCTACCATCCAGCACAGTGGCTAACAGTATATCCTTAATAAATTTTGTGAATGAGTGAATGAATGGGTGCATGAATGGATAAATTTAACATTTGTTTGATAAATATTTCTAACTTTATTGACATGACTGATCAGAGGCAAATCGCAGACGTATAAGGGAAGAAATTTAGAGAAAATTTCTTTCCAATATCCTTTTGGAATATCAATGCAAGATTAGGTTTTATCAAACACTCCCCAACATTTCTACTCCCCCCTCACACTAGTTTAAAAAGAATAATAAAATTTACTTAACTGATACTTAGTATTTCTGTATGGGAGATTTCTGTAGAGAGTTGGAAAATTATTGTATACATATTTTATTCTTTGTATTACAAAGTTGAGAAATATGTGTTGAACAGGAATAAATTGATTTAAAAGCAAATGGCTGACTTCCAGCCAAGGTGGAGGCGTAGCTGGACATGCTGTGCCTCCTCTCACAACCAAGATTAAGGACAACCAAAATATAGAACCAAAAAAAGAAAAGAAAAGAAAAGAAAAGAAAAGAAAAGAAAAGAAAAGAAAAGAAAAGAAAAGAAAAGAAAAGAAAACCCAACCAGGACAGAGAGAAATTTGAATTGTGCGGGAGTCTGACAACAACAATTCACCCAGACCGGTAAGAGGGGTGGAGTCAGTGGCCGGAGTCAGTGGCTGGTGGAGACCGCCGCCTGCGGAGTCAGAGATTGTGGCGGGATAAGCCAGTGGTGGTCACGGGCACGCAGTCACCCCAGACGCACAGGTGGCGGCATTACAGAACACCAGGCCAAAACGGGCAGCAAGACACACTGTGTGATGCAGGGCCCCAGTGCCCAGAAGTGAAGCCTAAAAGCACCCATTAAAAATACTTGTAGGGGCTGAGGTGCTGGGAGGGAGTCCCAGCCTCACAGGAGAGTTCGTTAGGGAGACCCACGGGGTCCTAGAGCATGTGCAGGCCCACCCACATGAAAATCAGCATCAAAAGGGCCCAATTTGATAGGGGAAAGAGGCTGAAGGAACTGGAATCCATGAAACAGCGTGGATCAAGCACCATTGTTCCCTCTCAGACCCCACCCCCACATCTAGCATCACAACCCAGTGACTGGGCTGTCCCGCCCTGGTAACACCTAAGGCTCTGCCCCTCACTACGTAACAGCCAGTAACAGCCGCGACCAGACAAAAACAAACAAACAAACAAAAAACAAGGATGGCTCAAAAGGGAGAACAGACTGGGGCCTCAGAGCTAATTAATCTGAGCGACCAGGAGTTGGTCAGCCTATCAGATGCAGAGCTCATAGCACTGGTAGCCAACCTATCAGAAGCACAGTTCAAAGCTCTGGTGATTAGGATGCTCACAGAATTGGTTGATTTTGGTTGCAAATTAGAGGAACAAATGGAGGCTACAATAAGTGAAATGAAGAAAAATACACAGGGAACCAATAGTGATGGGATGAAAACTGAGACTCAAATCAATGTTAAGTGGGCCAGAAGGAAGAAACAACCAAACAGAAAAGAGTGAAGAAACAAGAATTCAAAAAAAATGAGGAGAGGCTTAGGAACCTCCAGGGCATCTTTAAACATCCCAACATCCGAATTATGGGGGTACCAGAGGGGAAGAGGAAGAGCAACAAGTGGAAAACTTATTTGAACAAATAATAAAGGAGAACTTCCTCAAACTGGCAAAGGAAATAGACTTCCAGGAAGTCCAGGGAACTCAGAGAATCGCAAAGAAGGTGGACCCAAGGAGGAACACACCAAGGCACATCATAATTACATTAGCCAAGATTAAAATGAAGGAGAGAATTCTAGAAAAAGCAAGGGATAAGGGGACAGTCACCTACAAAGGAGTTCTCGTCAGACTGTCAGCTGATTTCTCAAAAGAGACCTTACAGGCAAGAAGGGGCTGCAAAGAAGTATTCCAAGTCATAAAAGTCAAGTACCTACATCCAAGATTGCTCCACCCAGCAAAGCTTTCATTTAGAGTGGAAGGGAAGATAAAGTGCTTCTCAGATAAAGTCAAGTTAAAGGAGTTCATCATCACCAAGCCCTTATTATATGAAATGTTAAAGGGACTTATCTAAGAAAAAGAAGATAAAAAATATGACAGTAAAAAGATAGCAAACTCACAGATATTAACAACCACCCCTAAAACAAAAGCAAACTAAGCCAACAGCTAGAACAGGAACAGAACCACAGAAATGGAAATCACATGGAGGTTTTGCAACAGGGGAGTGGGAGGAGGAGAGATGGTGAAAAGATACAGAGAATAAGTAGCATAGACTGTAGGTAGAAAATAGACAGGAGGAGGGCAAGAATAGTGTGGGAAGTGTAGAAGCTAAAGAACTTATGACACATGGACATGAACTAAAGGGGGGAATGTGGGTGGGAGGGGGTGTACAGGGTGGAGGGGAATGATGAGGAAAAAATGGGACAACTGTAATAGCATAATCAATGAAATATATTTAAAAAATAAATAAAAGCAAATGACTGTATCATGTACATTTTCAGTCACCATACTATTTTATTAATTTTATAGTCTACCTTAATCTTAAATAAGAGAGAGAAAACTAAAAGCTCTATTACAGTGATTTTCAATGTATGGCCTAAGGCTCATGAGTAGATAGTTCTTACGTAGTAAAATGATGGACAGTTTCATTTTTATAAAGAGTCAAGTGCTGTTTACTAACAATATAAGTAGTTGCCTGCGAAGGCAATTATTGAAGTTAACTAACATTTGCCATAAACTAAATAAAATTCTACTAAACTTTATAGAGACCATTTCAAAAGTTAGGCTGCCCCTTAACCACAGCATTATCAAGGTTTGTTTATAATGCTGTGAGTAACTAAACATACATAAATGTAATTTTAATTCCCACATCTTCAGGAAAAGATACTTAGTTGATGTGATATTGTCAAGTTATCATTTTGTCATAGTTTTCATTTTTTGCTTCCCTTTCTTTAAGTAATATGTAGTACAGTGGTATAAATTTGAGATTCATATTTGATGATGTTTCTATTCTTGAGGATGTATCCTGAGTGTGTTGGGTCTCTTGAGACCAATGTTGCAACTGAACGTTGTAGAAGTTTAACTCCAAAAATCCTTGAAAACTAATGTAGGTCTTTCCCAAAGGTCTTTCTGGGAGATAAGAAAGTTGCATCAGAAAAGAAGAGGTAGATCTAGGCTTTCTAATACTCCCATTTATGTATTATGTACTATGGAACTCTCCCAAGTTCCATGCCTGGGGGCACCTACTCTTCTACCCTCCTCTCTACTGCCCTCCTTCCCATCCCTCTCATTCTTCAATCATTCCTATTGCTAAAATATAATGTGTACACCCGGCTAGCTGGCCTCTAACTCTGTCTTTTTCCCTCCTCTGCCTGTTCAATTCAATGAAGACCGAGTAGTAAAAGAAATAATAAGCAAATGAAGCCTGGGGAAGTGAGGGGGATAAGGAATTATAAATATATATAATCTAATTATTATAATTATCGAATTCCTCTCTGCACTGTGGTTAATCATAGCACTCTTCTAAGTAAAAGAGGGTCAAAAACGTTGAGATGATACCTTTGTCAGTTTGGGTTCCCCACAGAACAGAATCTGAGGCAGGGATTTGGATACAAGTAGATTATTTGGCTGTGATCTCAAGTGAGCTATACAGAACATGGCAAAATCCAATAGAGGATGCATCTTAAGCTGGTTACCACTGTGGGCAACTGCGGCTCAATCCTGCAGGGAGCCTCTGAAGAGCAACATAGTGTGTATTGGCTGAGCAGTGTCCTTCCCAACACACTGTCCAGTATGACTTTCTGATGATGGAAATGCTCTGCAACCACATTGTCCACTGTGATAGCCACATGTGACTACTTAGCACTTGAAATATGGCTCCTGTTATTGAGAAGCTGAATTTTAAATTTTATTTAATTTTAATAATTTAAATTGAAATAGCCATATATGACTAACTAGTGACCACTCAATTGGACATCACAGCCCCAAGGGATCTCAGGCCAAGCATTAATCACTAACTCCCCTCCCTCATTTGTGAAGGTGTACAGGAGAAAGGTTATTAGCTCCCTCCTACTTCCAACCTTTCCTGCCTGGGGGCTCAGATGTATGTCAGGACTTAGGAGAAATCCCTGAGGAAGAAAAGGTGAGAGAAACACTGCCTTCTTGTGAGGACCCTGCTCCCACCCCTCGCCCCCGCCCCTGCCCCTGCCACCACTGCAATCACAGACAGGCTGAGACTGTATTCTGGAGGCACAAAATGGCTCTCATGCCATTTTACAAGGCACTGAAAAGCAACAGTTTGTTACATTCAAATCTGTTGTCATGATTCTGGATCAAAGTTCATCTCATAAGAAATTTAATTCTGCTAATAACCCTGATGTTTTAAGTTATTTTAGTGCTTTACATCTTTTAATGTTCTATAAATAGCTTATGTTCTCCTTATGAAAGTTAAAACTTTCATCATTTTTTTACTTTAAGTTAGTCACTAGGACAAAACCGTTACCTCATTATCAAGCAGTATTTTACTGTGTTTTCAATTATTATATTTTGAAATGCAAGTAAAAAATGTCATCTGCTTTGCATTTTTATTTTTGTACAAGTATCTTAAATGCATTCTGACAATAAAAATGACTATTCTAAGTTTTTGTTACTAATAAATGCCATAGCTTTTAAATTGCATATGCTATTGATAAATAAAAATAGTATAATGAAAAAATGTGGTAACTTCTAGTGATTCAAATTATGAAAAGTGATGAGGCTGTATTCTTAAAGTTGAATTTAAAACAATCTGTGCAAATTACATTTTTTAAATTGAGTTTTCTGAGAAAATACTGCTTTTCTCTAAAGAAACCCATCAAACCCTAAAAATGTAGGGTTTATACAGCATAAATAAAGCTAAATAACCCATTAGAGTACTACTCTGTAGATATTAAAACAGAAAATTTACTCTTACTTTTTGCTTTTCTATGAAATGGCTGTTTAAAGGTTAGAAATAAAGGCCAAAATTTGCATTTAAATGGAGATATTTTAAAGAAAAATGGCAATTTGTGAACTTTACCTTTGCCTCTAGTGCCTTGTTTTTTTTTTTTTTTGTTTGTTTGTTTTTTAGATGGAAGAATAAAACTTCAGAGAAAATACTAGAAATGGAAATAAATTGATAGCAAATATTTAGTATGACCAACTTTTCAGAATAGTGTTTTCATACTCTCTAGGGATGGCAGATTGTCCTTTGTCATGAATCAATTTAATAACATAAAATTATGTTTGACAATGAAAATAGGAAAATGATTCTGATTGATATAAATCAGGGTCCCTAATTACTGAAAGCTCAGTAGAATTGAAGAGTGAAAATCAGAAGGGGCCAGTTAAGTACACGGCAGAGATCATACGGTATTAAGAATTTTCATCCTATGTATTTATCTTTTGTACTACAGTGTGTCTATCCAGGTACACCCACAATCATTGGTTGAAATAACTTTATTCTGCATTATATTAGCCATTGTTAAAGCTCAGTAGAATTAGGGTGATAGGCAGTAGGAAGGCACGTTTAAATGTGTTTCATGTTATTTTTTTCAGTGCACTGATTTGTTGTGTATATTTACTTGAAAGAGTGAATGATGGAGAGAGACTGGGTTATTAAAACCAACTCTTCCCTTCTGCAAAACAGAACTAGGTAGAACATTTGTTGAACTCATTTGTGCTGGTGTGTGTGCCTAAACTCCTCTATAACAACCTATAACAACTATTTTTCTTAAATCATATCAGCTCCATGGTACTGCTGGTTCTCCCACTGTCACTTTCTACTTATCACTTGGGCCTTGAACACATGAGGAAAAAGACAGCTTTAGAACTCCAGACCATTCTACCTGCACAGGTTCAGGAGTCAGAGCAAAAGGTAAGGTAGGTACATGAGCACATGCTTTTCAAGCAGAATTTCTGCTTGTAAATGAAAGAACATATGAAATATCAGTTAACATCTAGTCCATGGTGAGACCAGAATTCCATATTGGGCAGACGGTTGGCAGTAAGATCTGAAGCCAATGGAATAAATGCCCTTGTTAGAGAAACACTGGCATCCTTAAAGTTTATTAGCCATCATCTGGGCTCCAGCCATTGCGAAACTGATCTGTCAGGTCAGGACATGCAGTTTTGGGCCCCTAGAGAACAACATCTGGAAATTTAGGCTTTCAAAGTCTGAGTGAAAGTGATTTTAATAGTAGAAGGAATGATACCGGAGTGTAGTCCTTACGGAAATGACTTAGATGAACCAACCTGGTTACAAGTGTCCAAGGTAAATGTATCACTAAGAGTCAATTGTCACCTGCAAGAGTCAACTGATCGTAGACCAGAGTAATTTCTACTGCCTTTGTGATAGGAAGAGGCATTATACCACCCTCTTATAATCTGGAACTTAAAAGCTACTGGTCATTCCAATTTCATTTTTATCTTTATTATCTATTTCTTAGTAGGTGCCAGACACTGTGCTAGACCCCATAATATAGATTATCTGGGTGTTATTTGGAGCTAAGTACTAGTTTCTTGGCCAGCCTCTTTCACACAGTGCTTCTTCAAAAAAAAATTTAGGCAAATGTGTTACAGACATAGTAGAAAATGTTAATATGTCAAATAACCTTCAATGAAAGATTTTATGATGAGTTTTTCTGTTCACATTTTTGCTAAACAAGTTTAAATCCTCAAATGGGTATATTTATATCAGAATTCCTCAAATGGTAGGTTGCTTGTACTTATTAGACACAAGGTATTGAACAAACAAATGCAAGGAAAAAAGAAACTTTGACAAACTAACACAAAAATTGGGAAATAGTAGTGTAAAAAGAGTTAAACAGGTTATTTTATTTTACTGCAGGACTCATCAGAGTGTAACAGCCAAGAGGAACTGTTGTACATGGAATCCTTCCCCCAAACATTTGACTTCAGTCATTTGACTTCACAGTAGTCTATACGGAAGCATCCTGAGGAATTACCATCTTACAGCAGAAATTTGTTAAAATCCCAGTGTCCTGGTTTCATCCATCACTAAGAGAAGCTGTCTCCAGGAAAACTCAGGGAGGGTTGGTGTCTAGGGTCCTGCTGGTTGTACTTCAAAAAAGGCAGAGGTAGAAAGGAATCCAAATAGAGGGTTCAAAGAGGATCAAGATTGATGGAGGGTTTTCTGTATGAGGATTGTCTGTAAAGTTGGGATTCTTTGGTCTAACATGGTAGTGACTCTAAAGCGGTATGATTGAAATGTATAAAATTATAAACACTGTCATACTATCTAAGCAAATTCTAGACAAACCCTCCCCTACCCACATCTTAACGATTAATTTATGGGTAAGAGGTCCATAGAGGGTTGTTAATAGCAAATCAAGCTTTTAGAGCTCTACCCTAACTTTTGGTGATATGGGCAGTGAAAGAGAATACCAGCTGAATGAATATGATGGGCAGAAATATGCATAGGTATGAAAATTTTTCTCCTCCAAAAATATGTCTGCTCATAGGCAAAATGATAACTAATATCAGATGATCAATAAATATTTGATGAGAGAATGAATTGGGAAAATAGATTATAAAGTAACCAGTTGCACTTTAGGGCTCATAAGTTTGTCAAAAAGATAAGAGGAAATAGAAATCCTTGACTAATTAAACATATGTGAGGGCCTGTCTGTAAATACTCCCCAAGCAAATTTTGATTCCTAAACATTAACATAGAAAGTGTTTATTATATATGTATAATATCTAGAGAATGCAGTTAGATTTTCAAAATGAACTTTGTCTTTCCAAGGTCCATAGGATAGGCTATGGATGAACCCTTCCTGAAGTTACAGGCTTGGCATTAAACTTCATTGATTGTTTGACAGAAAGGAAATTGTTAATTAAATAAACAAGTTTACCACAGCAAATGAGGAATTCAGCTGAGCTTAAGATAATCATATCTGAGTATGTCCTTGAAAAAATATAACTCAAGATTTTAGTACTCTTGCTATTTAATCAATTGGAATGTTAATGAATATATAACAAATCTTTGGTAAAGTATTTTCTTCCAAGAATTGCATATCTTTATACATTTCTGGCCTTGAAACTAACTGTCCCTTGAAAGCCCCTGCCTTCATAATTTCCAAGATCAAGTGTCTAATTTGACATAACAAAAAGGTACATGAGTGACAGAGACTACTTTTACTCAGTTGACCAGCCAACTCAATGATGGAGTCATTTTGATCATTTGTTTCTGCACTAACTAGTAAGACCCTATTTTGGTATGGCTAAGTCTCATGTTTTACATAGGAAACAAGATATCGGTGGATTTGCCTATGTCATGCTCAACCAGGGAATTTAATTTGATTAATGTTTTACATATACTAAAATCTCATTTCTATCTATATAAATTCATGGTTCCATGGAGAGGTGTGAGGTTATTTGTTTTCCCATGAAGCTTTCCAAAATGACAACAAAGAGAGAAATATTCCCTGAAGGAAAAATAAAGACTACAGAGCACAGACAAATCAAACAAATGAAAAGGACAAACTGAGAAAGTGCTAAACCCGTACTATGGGACAGAAATAATACAGGATGATAAAATTAGAAAAATTGCTCAAGGCTGTCTTTCCTATTTGGTAGAATTTCACTATAAAGCAAACAGTTGGTATGAATTATATCCTTATATTTGTGTAAATATTTGTGCATGTGTGTAATTTTTTGCCCATCTCTTTTGTCAGGAACCATTAAATTCGGTACCCAGAAACATGTTGTAAGTCAGCTAGTATAAAATTAAGATATGCTAGAAACTCATAATTAATTACATAAACTTCTTTTACAAGACCAGAAGATGGTTCTACATTTTATGTTATATTAAAAACTGAGAAAACATCATTTATGAAATCTAATAAGGCAGAACATTATTATGTTCATATCGAAAGTCTGACTAATCTGAGTGGATTAAAGGTGCCTTGTGGAATATCTTGTATTAGTTGACTAATTCTTGTCTTCATTATTAATGTTCAGAGGCAACTGTAATAGCTACAAGTAAATATCTATTCAAAATAATTTTATAAACATGTCTTAGTCACCATAGACAGCATATTGTTTTAATGAAAGTTAAATAGCATAAATTTACTTTTCTATCCCTTTCAAAGTCACTAAATTTTGAAAAGCAGATTAGTGAATGGCAGAGCTGTCACCCTTGATAAAGCTGTTTCACATCTTTGGAGAGCTTCAATATGATACACTGAAGTATGCTCACTGTCCCTTATGAGCGTTATGCGGTTTGTAAGATAAAAGAGAGAAAGCAAAAGTGAGAAGGTTTCAATTACAAGCCTAGTCATATCATTTAAAGGGACAGCATGGATTAAACCCTACTGCCACCCTTTCCCCTCCCTCTCATCCACCAAAACTTCCACTGTCCTTTATGTCACACAGTTGAGCAGGAGACATAGAATCATATTTTTCACAGGGATTTGAAATGTCTTAGTGGTCATGGTCTGGCAGTAATAGAAACCATATGCTGTGGGTCAGGAGGAAAGCTATCTTGAAATAGAAGAACCCATCTCTTGGCCTAATGACCTGAGGAGATGTTACTCATTTCAATGCATTTTTCCTTGAAGCAATGTGGCGGTTGTTTGGCTTCCTTTTTCCTGTCTGTGGCTCTAAATTGTGAAGGGCATAACCACATATTATCCATGAGGTGGATAATGTCAGTGATAAGCAAATGGTTAATGTCAGTAGCAATTAAATTCTCTTCCAGGGCAATTGTTAGGTGATTTGTTGTAGATTGATTTGCATTTCCCTGTGTGATTTTTAAACTCCTTTTGGCTTCCTAATACTTTAAAAACCAAATCTGATGGAATGAGAGATAGCTTGAAAGAATTTGATTTAAGCTAAGTGCTTTGTGGACACTGAAAAACTAGCTTTTGTCTTAAGTTACATTGCCTCTAGAATGACAGCATGTAAGACAAAGCAATATGATCTTCATAATGGCTGTTGGCCCATCTCCATTTGACACGCACATGCCAGTCATATGGATTGGGTCACTTGAGGTTTCCCATTTCCCATAAAATAATGTTTATTGTGGCCTGAAGGGGCTCAGAATTGGTCCTTAAGTAATTTTGCTTCAGTCCCTTGTAGAGATCTGTATGTCCACAAAATTAACAGTGACTAAGATGTGTTGGCCATTTAAAATTCTGCCAGTGGACACTCATCAAAGTATTTTGGTTCATGGGTTATATTTGTATATTTGTGTTTACTTTCATCTTATGAGTGGTCTTAAAAAAAGGTTTTCTTCCACTGCAGAATTTTTATTATAGATATAAGCAGGTCTTTTCTAAAATTTAGATTACGGTTTATCAGAAATTCTCAATATCCTGCTGATGAATCCTTGAACTACCATGCACCCTTAGTTCTCAGTTTTCTCAGATTGAAATGGGTAACAAAGGTGGTAAAAAAAATGTTTTTTTTTTCCCATTTCCTGTCTTCTCTGGGATGTTATTCTTCTACTGGCTCCAAGAGGGCTCATAAATTGAAGTAAGTGGGATATAAAATGTCTCTTAGCACCTCCATTCCAAACTAGCTTCCTGAAATGATCACATGACCAAGACAAACTTGTCCCCTGCTATTTTTAGGGGTTTCCTCTTTGTGTACTTGTGCATTTGTGTCCAGGGAGATTGGGGAGGACTGTAATCAGTTCTTTCATCTACCAGGACTACTACATTAAAACTAAAAGAAAGAAAGGAAGATTGAGTTAAACCAGCCCTAAAAATATTGATGTTTCATCATTGGGAAGGTTGACAGGTTCTTTCAAAGGAAGGTCATTTGAAAGCTTGAGAAAGCTTTTTCACATAACTCCAGTTTTTGCTCTTATCTGAAAGCTTATCCCAGGTTGTCTTATACTATTTTATCATGATTTTGATAGGTTTCAGAATGAAGAGTGGAACATGGCTTACAGAGTGCAGGACAAGTGCCACAGTGCTGCGCTGTGAAGTAAGCCAAAGTGATTTGTTTTCATCAGCTGTTCTATAATGATGTTTCACTGCTTTTCCTGCACGGATTGAAACATTGTGATACTATTTCAAAGAATGCATTTGTAAATTTAGATCAAAACTATAAATGATTACAAAGTTTTTACAGATATTTAACCAATAATATTTTAATGTTGTTTGCTCTATTTCCTATATTCTAAATAATTTCCTTTGACAATAGTAAAGATATTTTAATTAAAATCTCTTCATGTTTTGCATATCGAAACAACTATGAAAATAGAGAATATGATTGTAATTAAATGATTGATGTTATATAGGATAACTTTATCAAACAGATAAAATAATGAAAGGAAATTAAATAGGCATTACTTTGAGACTTCCTCTGACACTCAACTCATAGGTTTTGACTGAGAAATTCCAACAATAATGTAGATTGAATGAATGTACAAGTTTCTTTATAATTTGTTCTAACATGGACTTTCCATTGATGGAGAGGGCAAAGGGAATCCCCACCATATTCACTGTTATGAAAAAGACAAAGAAATTATAGGTTTTGGAAATGCCTTCCCTAGTTTTCAACACCTTAGCTTAAAGTATTCGGGACCATCTGAGAATTACCTTTCTAGTAGACGTTTTCAAAGATAAGGAAGGAAGGAAGGAAGGACCCCCTTGCCACATATAACATATTTGAATAACATCATGATGCAGCTTTTTCAGATGATAAGATGGAAGTGTCTTGATGTTCAATTGAATTTAAGTTTTAACATCTTTCATCAAAGCAGTTTCTATAATACAATGTTATACATAAAAGTTAAAATGACATGATTATAAGTAAACTTGAGTTTTGTCTTATTACCTGCCATTTATAACATGGTAAAACACAATGAAAAAACTGCTTTCTAGGTAATAAGGAAATATTTTATAACCTCAATATTACTTACATCAAGGTAGGTTTTAAGACGTCCTTGGGTGGAATTTGATAGAATAGAGACCCCTTAGACATTAAGACATTCTATTGATTTTTTTGCAAGTACCTTTTCTGTAATCTCCCCAGTGCAGTAATCATTAGCTCTGGGTATTTCACTGAAACACTCATATTTGAAAGTATTTTCTGAAAATTGAGACCTGTCCTGTTTAAAAATAAACAAAATATATATATAGTAGCATTCTTTCATCTTCTATTTAAAATACACCAAATAAAGTATTAAATACATATTGTTAATCTTTATAATGCTTTATTACTAAGCAGATATAATAGCTTTAAAGTGGATGCTGACAGATTTTTATAATTGGAGCAGATATTTGTGTTCAAGTAAAACAGAAAATAACACCCTACAATTGCTGAGACATTTTTGAAGCTCTTTGACTCTCCAAATTGAACTTTTTCTATCTCCAGAATTATTTCATCTTTGGATTATTTTACTCAGATACAAGAAATAATTATCATTTGAAATGCCATCCATCCTATTGTGAAACATCTTCGGTGAGGCAGTGGAATCCAGCATTCAGTCAGAAGATGCAATGAAATGAAATCCAGGAGTTGTCTCCAGGAGACATGTCTGTAGCCAAACTTGAACTCCTTTCCCTGTCTTGCAGGAGTGCACCTGCATGACTGCTTCACATGAAGTTTAGTTGCCAGAGTGTATGTGTGCCACTCACTCCATTTTGTACCATCAATACTTAGATCCAGGCCTTTATCATTTGAATCCCTGACTGTCACTATGGACCAATATGGACTTCTCTCTGGCTTCTTAGCTCCGCCTTTCTATCCCTGACTCTGATCCCCTGGCTCAACTTTCCTAAAACAGCTATCTGATCCTCTCATTTTATGTTCATAAGCTTTTCTTCTTTATTTACTGCCTCCAGAATATAAAAATCTAAGCTCTTTGTGTTATAACTGGGACTTGGGAGAGAAAGCAATTCTCCAACTTAATGGCCTCTAAAGAAAATATTAAACTTTAAATTTATTTATCTCCTTCTAAATTTGTATATTTGAGTATATTTTATAACATATATACTTTGCCGATATAATGGTGCACAGCTATAATTGATGAATAAATATACTAATATTAGGGTATGCTAAAATACATTTTACTCAGAGATTGCACACACACGCGCACACACACACATTTAGATCATTGCTGTGAATTCCTTCTTTCCTTTTTCCTTTTCTACCATGTAGACAAAGCAGGTAAATTAAGTCTGTGCTGTTGGTACATCAGAACTAACTTAGACAGATTCTGTTAAGTCTGCTACAGGAGTTCAGACCTGTTTATCATGTCCTTTACTCAAAGGCAACTGGTAAATACCATTGATCCATTCTTCACTTCTTTCCTTTCTGACATCTTTTATTCTCTTGGACATCTGTGAAAGGGATTAGGAACCCATTTCTTGCATGTAGCCTGGGCTGGCTTTTATTTGCTCATGCATATTAACTCCTCTGCTATCTTACTGCAGTCCTTAGCACATTCTTGTCTGTATATGTTTCCCTTGCAGTTTTAACTTATAGCACAATTTTGATGCTTTCAGTCTCCAAGTAGTTTTAAAACCGCAGGCACTACACGATCATTTGGTGCTATTGGTACTGCCAGGGCCACCATTGCCATCATTACCCAGCTGTGCTGACCCCATCTACTCACTCTACCTCTCTTATGCTCCCCCCATCGCATAGAACTCTCAGTATTAACCCTGAAACTACTACGCCAGCTTTCTCACTTCAGCTACACTCTTATTGATTGTGAGTTGTTCTTGAATCAGGAACTAAAAATAGCATTCCTGGCATGGTCCAAGGCTCTCAATACTCTGTACTCTCTTGTAGTGGCATAAATTATTTTTCTCTAAAATCCCAGTAGACTGAGAGGCAAAGAACTGGCTGAGCAAAGTTGATAGGACATAACCTCAGGCTACTAATTGCCCAACGTAGATCTGTTTCCAATACTTTTCCACTTTAGTCTAAATTGAGATACTTTAAGACAAAAGATGTATATCCTTTTCACACAAGAAGAATGGAGTGCTAGGGGTGTCCAACCTGTGGCCACACACAGCCCAGGATGGCTATGAATGTAGCCCAACACAAAATCGTAAATTATGCACAAAACTTTTTTTTTTTTGCTCATCAGCTTTCATTAATATTTGTGTATTTAGTGTGTGGCCCAAGACAACTCTTCTTCCTGCATGGCCCAGAGATGCCAAAAGTTTGGACACCTCTGTTTCAGACAAACTACTCCATCAGTCCTGATGGTTCCTGTGTTTATTGTCAATCCAAGACAACTAACTGTCAAAAGGAATGATTGAATATTTATGCTGAAATACCAACAGAAGAAGAAGGGCCTTCTGAAGCTCCCTATGTATTCTCCAGAAATGATATCTACATTCAAGTTCTCAATGTTCTGGTCCTCTTGGCCTTCTTAAGCTTTCTAATGCTTCAGTCATTTTGAGCCACTCTCCATTTCCCAGAGCCTACCTGTTTGCCTTGGTGGGCGAAAAATGCCTCGTACTTACCTGTCACTACTCACCTGTTGAAATCCTATCCATCCCCACGTATGGTAATAATCACTAAACAGCCTCTGCTAACCATCCTCACCAAAATAACCTCTTTCTTTCTCATCAGAAGCCCTGTGACATTTATGTTAGAGCCTTTCCATTATAGCCTTTTACATCTTGACTTTGTGGTTATTTTTGTATAGTTTTTTAAGATTACATTATAATATATAACCTGCTGATTTGTAAATTCTTTGAGGACAGATTGTATGTCATATTCATCTTTGTATGTTCTTACTGCCTAGTTATAATGTTATTATTACATTGGAGGCACACTTGTATTTCTAGAAGAGATTATATAACTGAGTGAAATGTTTCACAATGATGTATTCTTCTGATGGAATATTTTAACCTACCACTGCTGAGAATTCCTCAGTCAGCAAAGAGATAGTAGTGCATCATTCTGACACTCCTTTGAGATACATGTTTATTCAGTGTCTACCCTCTAACCAGAAGATATTTAATGAAGAAAGAAAATCTGTAGCTTGATTATATGCTTAGCCAAGAAATTTCTTTTGCAATTCTAAGGAAAATCTGCAGCAAACCCAATTACTCTCCCAGCAATGCACTTCAAAGGACAGAAGAATGCATTTCTTGTATAGAATTCCTGGATATGTTTGATCATTAGTCAGGGCAACTGGTTGACTTGAGGCTATTTACTCAGCAGGAATAAAAAGTACAGCATGGCTTCAGCCAAGAAGAGTGTCCCGTAGCTTTCTGAAACAGAATTTAATTTGATCTGTCAGAGAAGTTACCGAGGTTTGCTGTAGAAATGAGTGACAATCAGTAAGATCTGATTGACTTTTTTTCTATTAAAAATGATTCTTTCCCCCATTGTACTTTTTCAGGAATAATAACAATAGAGAAACTTGGCACCAAGTACACTGATTGAGAACCTGAGAATTTCATAGCAATGCTTATCAATAAAACAGGATTTTGCTTTCCTGAGTCTAAGCTTTACTCTTACACTTGGGAATTTTTTTTTTAAATACATGTGAGAGCTCTATGGCTGATATTTATTTCATCTTCAAAATACTACAAAATATTTTTGATGTAGTCAAAAAATATAATACCATTCCACTTCTAATTAAAAATATACAAGTATATCATGAGATCAGTTTTTAAATGGTCTTAAAATATCAACTTTTTATACTAAATTCATATTTTATGAGATAGACTTTACACTTTCTGGGAAAAATAACACATCACTTTTCAACATGTAATTTTCAGTACTTAAATTTTTAATTAAATTTAATTTCATTTGTAAGATGTTCATTTCCATTTGGCACACTCTTCAGCTAAAATAATTAACAAATATATTTAAAATTTCCCATGCTTGATTTTCTTATCCCAATTTTTAAAAAAAATAATTTTTAAATTTATGGAAATAAAGAAACAAACATGTTTCAGATTAAAAGTAAAGGTTTGGAAAAAGATATTTCATGCAAATGGAAAGGAAAATAAAACTGGGGTAGCAGTACTTAATCAGAAAAAAATAGACTTTAAACCAAGGCTACAGTGAAAGACAAAGAAAGACACCACATAATAATAAAGGACACAATCCAACAAGAGGATATAACCCTAGTTAACATTTGCACACCCAACACAGGAGCACCTGAATATGTAAAGCAAATCTTGATGGATATAAAGGGAGATATTGACAGAAATACTGTCATAGTTGGGGATTTTAACACCCCACTGACTTCAATGGAGAGATCTTCTAGACAGAATATCAACAAGAAGACAGTGGCCTTAAAGGACACACTAGATCAGGGGTGTCAAACTTGTTTTCACCTGGGGGCCACATCAGCCCTTAGTTGCTTTCAAAGGACTGAATGTGATTTTAGGACTATATAAATTGTGACTACTTCTTAACAATTAAGTGAGAGCTCAGTGCTGCCGCTGGGTAGAAACAAGGTGCCAGGCTGGATAAAACAAAGTGGAGGGCTGGGTTTGGCCCACAGGCCTTGTGTTTGCCACCTCTGCACTATCAAATGGATTTAATTGATATCTACAGAGCATTTTACCCCCAAACAGCCGAATATACATGCTTTTCACGTACACATGGAACATTTTCTAGGATAGACCACATGTTAGGACACAAAACAAGTCTCAATAAATTTAAGAAGATGGAAATCATATCAAACATCTTCTTTGACCACAATGCTATGAAACTAGAAATTAATCACAGGAAGAACACTGAAAAACATGCAAAGACATGGAAGCTAAATAACAGGTTATTAAACAATGAATGGGTAAACAATGAGATCAAGAAAGAAATCAAAAGGTATCTTGAAAAAAATGATAATGAGAACACAACAACCCAAAATCTGTGGGACACTGGGAAAGCAATCCTAAGAGAGAAAGTCATAATATTATAGGCCTATCTCAAAAAACAAGAAAAAGCTTAAATAAACAGTCTAACTCAACACTTAAAGGAACTTGAAAAAGAAAAAAAAACAAAGCCCAAAATGAGTAGAAGGGAGAAAAAAATAAAGATAAGAGCAAAAATAAATGAAATAGAATCTAAAAAAATGATACAAAAGACAATGTACCCCAAAACTGGTTCTTTTACAAGATAAATAAGATTGACAAACCTTTAACCAGACTCATCATGAAAAAAGAGAGAGGGCTCAAATGAATAAAATCAGATGTGAGAGAAAAGAAATAATAACTGACACCAAAGAAATACAAAGGATGGTAAGAAAACATTATGAACAATTATATACCAACAAACTGGACAACCTGGATGATGTGGGTAAATTCCTAGAAACATACAATCTCCCAAAACTAAATCAGGAAGAATCAGAGAATTTGAATACACAGATTATACCTAGTGAAATTGAAGCCATAATCAAAAAACTCCCCCAAAATAAACATCCTGAACTGGATAGCTTCACAGGTGAATTTTACCAAACATTCCAACAGGAACTAACACCTCTAATTCTTAAACTATTTAAAAAACTTCAAGAGGAGGAAAACCTCCAAGCTTATTTTATGAGGCCAGTATTATCCTAATTCTAAAACCAGATAAGACACTACAAAAAAAATAGAAAATTATAGACCAATATCACTGATGAACATAGACTCTAAAATTCTCAACAAAATATTAGCAAACCAAACACAGCAATGAATCAAAAAGATTATACACCATGATCAAGTGGGATTTATTCTGGGAATGCAAGGTTGGTACAACATTCACAGATCAATATGTGTGATTTACCACCTAAACAAAATGAAAAATAAAAACTACATGATCAAATCAATAGATGCAGGAGAAGCATTTGATAAAATCTAGCACCCGTTCATTAAAAAAACTCTCAGCAAAATGAGAATAGAGGGAACATATGCAAACACAATAAAGGCCATTTGTGACAAACCCACTGCTAGCATTATAGTCAATGGGCAAAAACTACAAGCATTTGCCTCAAGATTGGAAACAAGACAGGTATGTCTACTTTCACCTCTCTTATTCAACATAGTACTGGAAGTACTAGCCACAGCAATGAGACAAGAAGAAATAAAAGGCACCCAAATTGGAAAAGAAGAAGTAAAACTGTCTTTATTTGAAGATGACATGATACTGTCCATAGAGAGCCCCAAAGATTCCACCAAGAAACTATTAGAACTGATAAATAAATTCAGCAAAGTAGCAGGATAAAAATTAATATCCAGAAAACAGTCACACTGTTATATACCAATAAAAACTAATAAGGAAATTAAGAAACAATCCAATTCACAATTGCTTCGAAAAGAATTAAATGCCTAGAAACTTACTCAAGAATATAAAAGACCTGTACTCAGAAAATTATAACACTAAAGAAAGAAATTGAAAAAGCTACAAGTAAGTGGATGCACTAACTGTATTCAGGGATAGGAAGAATTAATATCATTAAAATGTCCATTCTACCCAAAGCAATCTATAGATTCAATGCAATTCCTATCAAGATTCCAATGATGTATGTCATAGAACTATAACAAATATTTCAAAAATTTATATGGAACCACAGAAGGCCCCACATAGAAACTGCCATCCTGAGAAAGAAGAACAAAACTGAAGGAATCATGCTACCTAATATGAAACTATCCTATAAGGCCATAGTAATCAAAACAGCATGGCACTGGCATAAAAACACACACATAGATGAATGAAACAGAAGAGAGAGCCTAGAAAAAACCCACACCTTTATTGTCAATTAATATTCAACAGAGGAAGCAAGCACATATGATGGGCTATTTATTGATAGTTTATTCAATAAATGATATTTTGAAAATTGGACAGACACGTGCAGAAAAATGAAACTAGACCACCTTCTTACACCACACACAAGAATAAATTAAAAGTGGATTAAAGATTTAAATATTAGACCTGAAACCATAAAAATCCTAGAAGAAAACATAGGCAGCAAAATCTTGAACTTGCTTGTAGCAATATTTTATTGGATATATCTGCCAGACAAGGGAAACAAAAGAAAAAATAAACAAATGGGACTACATCAAACTAAAAAGTTTTTGCACAGCATAGGTAAACATCAATAAAATAAAAAGATGGCTCACAGAATGGGAGAACATATTCACTGATACATATGATAAGGGTTTAATACCCAAAATTGATAAAGAACTTAAAAAACTCATCACCAAAGCACAAATAACAATGCATTTAAAAAATGGGCAAAAGAACTGAATAGACACTTCTCCAGAGGACATACAAATGGCCAACAGACATATGAAAAGATGCTCACCATCACTAATCATCAGAGAAATGCAAATTAAACCACAGGGAGATATCATCTGACACCTGTCAGAATGGCTATCATCAATACATCAACAAACAACAAGTGCTGATGAGGATGTGGAGAAAAAGGGAACCCTTTTGCATTGTTGGTGGGCTTGCAGTTTGGTGAAGCCACTATGGAAAGCAGCATGGAGAAAACTCAAAAAAATTAAAAATGGACCTCTTTTGAACCAGCATTCCACTGTTGGGAATATATCTGAAGGATCCCAAAACACTGATTTGAAAGAACATAAGTACCCTTATGTTCATTGCAGTGTTATTTACAATCACCAAGATGTGGAAGCGGCCCACATGCCCATAAGTAGATGAGTGGATAAAACAACTATGGGACATTTACACAATGGAATTCGACTTGATCTTAAAGAGGAAGAATATTTTACCCTTTGCAACAGTATGGATGGACCTGGAGAATATTATGCTGAGTGCAATAAGCTAGTCAGAGAAAGACAAGTACCATGTGATTTCACTCTGATTTGGAATCTAAGGAGCAAATTGAACTAACAAACAAAATAGAAACAGACAGAGAGCAGGATGACAGTTATTGGTAGGGGTGGGGTGCGAGTTAGGGGGCGGAGGGATTGAGCAAAAAGGAAAAGGGACTCATAGACATGGACAGCCGTGTGGTAACTGTAGGAGGAAGGGTGGTACATGGAATCTAAATGATAATGGAGACATCAATAAAAATTTAAAAGGAAGAAACTAGTGTGTAACCAAAAAGGCTTTAGACAAGACCTAATTATAATTTTTATCATGATTATTGCTGAAAGAAATAACTATATATTTTTTATTCTTAGATAAATGAAAAATACAAAATAAAAAACACTACTGAGTCTTTTAATTGTTATTGGTTACTTTAGAGAAAGAAACTACTTCTGTAATATTAATTTTAAAAAGTTAATTCCGTGTTCTAATGGGAGTGTAATGAGATTTTCTCAAAGTGAACTCTAAATGAGTTTATCAATGTGCTGCCATATTTATGGTAGAGGCTATGCAAATTTGTTTGATGTTTATTTATGCATGCGTTACATTGAGAGTATATTTACGGAACATAAGCTTGCTGGAAAATTTGTTGCAGGAAAGAAAATTTGTGAAGAAGCCTTCTTATCCCAGGTGTAGAATTAAGGTAAAATTAACAAGGAATTGAAGTTATCTTTGATCATGATTTTTATTTCATTTTTATGCACTTTGAGGAAGTGTTGCCTGTTTTTTTGATGTTCAGCAGAGCAGTACAATGCAATACACAGGAGCATAATGTTGAATTTTCATAATAATGCTTGTGATGCAAATGAGGCACACTTCAAAAAGCAGGTTGATTAGCATTTCTTGGTAAGATGATAGTCCCCTCTTTTTAAAAATTTTTGTTCATTAGTTTTATTGGTAGATTGCATATCCAGATTTCAAATTTCAAGTGCACAGTTTTTGCTTATAATTATAATGCAAATTTAAATAGATTTAGATTATGCATTTAAAACAATTCCTCTGTCACTAAATTACAGTCTGAATTAATGAATTGTTTGCCACTTCAGAGCCCTTTACTTTGAAATTCAGTCTGGTTTAAAGTGAACTTCAACCATACAGGCCAGTAGCTCACAGAAAGTTGCAGGGTTAATGAGCTCCAGGGTCTCTGTGGCTCTCTTAGAAGCATACATCACTAAATTCTGTTCTCAGGGAATATTATTCTTATGTGAGAAGATGGGGAGGTGAATGTGGAGAAATAGTATTTAAGCAAATGATTTGATAATTGTTAATGAAGAGTGTTTTTCATCCTGCTAGGCACATTTTGCTTTCTCTAACTGGAGTAAAATTTAAATTGATGGATGTTTTAATAAGGCTACATTAAAACAATGCTCCTCTATGGTTTATTATTTAACTCTTTGTTTTCTTTTTTTAAAAACATTTTATTTATTTATCTTTAGATGGAAGGGAAGGAGAGAGGGAGAGAAATATCAATGTATGGTTGCCTCTCATGAATCCCTTACTGGGAACTGGCCCGCACCCCAGGCATGTGCCCTGACTGGGAATTGAACTGTGTGATCTTTTGGTTCACAGGCCCGTGTTCAATCCACTGAGCTACACCAACCAGGACAAACCCTTTGTTTTCATTTCATTTAATGGACCTTCTTGGGTTTGGATGAAGAACTTATACACACTCCCAACCACACCTGTATATTCTTGGATAATGTAGCCCATTTATACCCTATAGGAATAACTGGCATTTTTCTCCTTTTCGATAAAGGTACCTTCTGAGTCTATACAATGGAGAGAGTAAAATGGGAGAAAAGTTGCCCTTCCCTTACAGTAGCCTTTCTTAGTAGGCTGGCAATTCCCCCTTTTTAAAATAATGTTTATTAATCCTGTGAGTAGATTATATGGCAAGACCTTTTAATTAAAGGCAAATCAAACTCTTTACCTCTGGGGAGAAATCATCTACCTGAAAGTACACCAACTAATTAAGACAGCCTGGGCAAAGGATGGCAAATTTGTGATAATCCTATAGATACTGCTCACCCTCAGGCAGATACTAGTCATCAATCACAGTCTTTTCTTCTCAGGCCAGCTCTCCGTGCACTAAGACAAAGCCTCAGAATTCTTCCCAACATTGTAATCCAGATAGCCCTTACCTGTTGGCCACAGCTGGCAGGTGAAATAAATACATTTGCTAGTCCTGGCCTGGTCAGGCCTCTTTGCCACCATTAGGTGCTCTGATCACTTGAGCAGACCAGCAAAATTCCAGCTTACTTTCAACTTTCAGTTACAGAGATATTAAAATGTTATGATATTGGCATCTTTGAGTTGATGAAATACAGTATTCTCTTTACCTTTCCTAATGCCCCTTTACCCTAAATTCAGCCTCTTTCTGCCTGTTTCCTCCCAGTTAATCATCCTTGTTGTCTGTGTTTCATTCCTTGAAATTAATTCCTCTTACTCCTGACTTCATTATCGTTTTACCACTAGAACATGAAAATATTTTCAAATGAATAAGCTGACATCCTTGAATGAAATGCATGTAAGATGTTGCAGCTCTAATTTTGGTGTGATGGGGCTGTCTTGAAGCCACGGGGAACAGAGTGTGGGCCCAGCAGGCATTATTTGATATTCTTGTCCAAGCCCTCTCTTGAGATGTAGTAACACTCACCATTAAAAGCAAGAAAGATGTATCAGCTAAAAGTCTCACTGCCATTAAAAATAGGCTCTTGATCCTTACTCTGGCATTTGTGTTTCGTCATAGCAAATCTGAATGCAAGAAAATCACAGAAAATGAGTTTTTCTTTACTCCTAAGGAGATCTGGTACTTCAAAACCCCAACCCAAAATCTACCAAAGATTATGTATGCTTCTGTGTTGGATTTTCAAAATTTAGGTTTCTTACAGATCACAATGACTGAGTGAAACATAACTAACATGTGGTCCAAAAAACATACAAAGGAAAGCCATGTTTAAAAATGCAGAGCATTCCTAATCAGCTAAGATGTTGCAATTCTGTTTGCGTTCATTACATGAAAAGACAAAAGATGAACATCTTATGTCTACAGTACAAAGATGATTGATTTGAAGTTCTATGACAATTCTAAAACCTGGCCTAAAAATGTATGAAACATTCTGAACAATGTTCCTGAAGTTATGCAAATAGAGTTTGAAAAAATGCAAATCAGTTAGACTGGCATAGGGCCAATTTAGTAGTTCACTCTCAGGGAACAAAGGAATCTCACAAGTTTAACTCAAGAGGAAATGTACATATGTAGACTTTCTTCAGGTAAAAAATACATTCATCATGCAGCCAGCACTAAATATTTGAGTTTTATTTGCCACTCCTCTATCATGGTGCATTAACTAGATATATAATCAGCATGTTAATGCCATTTTAAGAGTTATTCATCTTCCTGGTGGAGAGATGAGGTAATGCAGGGAACCCTAAACTGATGGGTGGGTTTTAGAATATTCTGTTCTTAGATGCAGCTGGAACCCCTGTCAGGGTGTCCAACCGGTGGCCTTTGGGCTGCATGCAGCCTAGGATAGTTATGACTGCGATCCAACACAAAATTGTAAATTTACTTAAAACCTTTTTTTTGCTCATCAGTTTTCATTAGTGTTTGTGTATTTAATGTGTGGCCCAAGACAACTCTTCTCTCTTCTTCCAGTGTTGCCCAGAGATGACAAAAGTTTGGACACCACTGCAAATAATTCAAAATACTGAGAAGATTACTAGACACAGCAGAGTGTGTCTTAGTTGGCATTAGGTCTATGTACACATAGAAGTATCTTGGAATGGAAGACAGTGGGCTGGCAGATTTTTAAATATGAAGATGTTAACATGTAAGGAACCTCAACATAGGAAGTGATGATCAAGGAGTTCAAAGCAATTATGATTCATAAGAAGGATAATAGTGTTTTAGAAAGGGCAGAATAGCTGGAAAAAAGAAAAGAACTTAGGCCAGATTTTAGTTTCTAACATTTTTCACACTAGCAATGTTGATTCAACTCTGAGTAAAGAACTGTGTTGTGACATGCAATGTCTTATGCTATTATAAAATGAAGTCTTGCATTTTATTTTTTGAAAAAAGTCTTCTGTCCAGGAAAAGGAGTGGCTGTGTCTTTGGGAGCCACAAAAAAACACAAGGAATTAAGGTCATTGAGACAATGAGTTAAGATGAATGGCTTATTTTATTTATGAATTTTTTAAGACTATATAGGTGACTTTTTCATTTTGGAACTTTTAGACATTTTTATTTCATTCTTTCTGGAGAGCCACCTAAATTGGAAATTGGACACCAAATAATAGATTTACCTTCCCCTTGAATTTGTAGCCCCACCCCCTGCCCTGGGAATATATGATTAGTTTATTTGCTAATGAACTTTGGTCCCCAGCACAGAGCAAAAATTTAATTAAGATGGTGAAGGATCATGTATTAAAAGATATACACAATTAGAAGGTAAAATGTGTTTAGTGTTATCATGTAAACATAAGTAGAGTGGTCATCTTTGGAGAAAAAGAGAAGTTGGGACTGAAAAGACCCCAATAGCAGGTTTGATTTTAGGGGCCCTGGGGACTCTAGAAAGACTAGCACCATTAGCGTACTGGTGAGGCACAGAAGGTGGAAAACGAAATTTGAAACTGGTAGAGGAGAGAGTAAAAGGTGGAAGTGGAGACATGAAGATATATTAAACTTTCAAGAAGCTTGGTAGGAATGGAAAGGGAGTGTATAGCGTTGTCACCTTTGCACGCTTTTCCTTACTAAACACCTTAAGAAATGAGTATGGTGCAATGATGGAGTTACCATGGCTTGCACAAGGAGAGAGTCTGAGAGGTGTGTTCTTGGAAGCACTATGGTGGTGGCCAGGCATGTGCTTAGAAGATTTAGCAGACATCTATGAGGAGCAATGTAGACAAACTACTTTTGAGGGGTGCTGTAAGTGGGAGAAATGACCAGGATTTAATAAGTAATGAGACAAATGTGAAAGAAACTATTAAGCCTAATTAAATGGACTCCTCTTATTCCTCAGAGTATATTTTAGTTAGATTTGAGCATATTCTCTGTCTCTTGAGCCAGGTGGACAGTTTGTTCATTTCACTGGAATCCTAGAGTAATGAGGTCAAAATTAGCAGCTTAATACTCCTGTAGACCATTTGGTTTTAATCTACCTGAGTTTAATCTACCCTGACCCCAGAAAGACACTTAACCCCCATCATCACCCTGACTTTTGTCTTTGAATGTAGATGGCTTTCCAGCAAATCTGCCTTCACCAGGAGAAAACTATAGTCAGATAAGTAGGGTTACTTTTTACATAAAAAGCATAGCATATTCCATAATTAGGAAGATTAGAAATTGCTGTGAGAAAGGTAATAATTTGTTCCTACTAAATACCCATTCTTGAGTTAGGCTTATAAAAAATGAGGATCTTGATACCTTGTTAATGACAATGGTTTCTATATCACTGTACTAGTGCTAGAATACTTAACTAACAACTCACCAAATCCAGTAGTTGACTGAGCAGGACGTATCACATGGAACTCTTACTAAGTGTGTTTGGATTGGCTGCCTACTTTATTGTAAGGCATTTTTAAGTGTCATTACTGTGCCACAACTTGGGCTGATACTCTCTCTCTTGATGAAATGGAAATGAAGTAGGTTGTATTTTAGACTACAAAAGTTATTTTTAAAAACTTAAATTGTTACTTAAGAGTAAACATTTGTTCCTAATGCAGGGTTGAATCCGCTTATTTTGCAGACTAAAACCTATACAACATTTGGGGTGAACCCTGTTTGAGAGAAAGAAAATTTACAAATATAAGATCAGTTACAAAGTGGTTATTTAAACTCATTCTTTCCTCTAAGTTCATGGAATTTAAAAAAAAAAATCTTGATAGTTGAGAAAAGTGTTCCTCTGTTTTATAACTATTGATAATGTCATGTACATTGTTAGAATTGTGGTCAAATTTGGGGAAACCTTTTCAGGCCTCTTTTATGATGAGTTGCAAGGTTTCAGGGCATTTCAAATTTTCTTGTGCAGAGACCAACCTTAAATACCTTTGAAATTGATTATCTATATTAGCTAAGTAGTAACCATAACTATTTCTCATTTTTTTTTCTGATAAAAAAACATATATGACCACGTGGACACATTGCCAGGACCCTGTCCAAGCAAGGCCTTAAAAGGGGCTGGTAGAAATGAGGGCTCTTAAAGTTTACACTCCATTATTTCATGGCAAATATGTGAATAAATAGCATCATGATTTTCACCAAACCTTTCCAAACAGTATTATACACAATATATTCCAGTAGAACAGCATCATAACCTTTCATACATAGATACAATGAGTCAGTTGAGAAAGTCAGATCTCTAGTGATCTTAATGAGTTTTTTAAATAAGGCATGGCTCAGTTCTTACCTCTTGGTCTGACTGGCATACAGTGGCTTCTTGTAGGACTGTTATGTTAATGTCTTTGTATCTCTTACAAGCTTTGATTTATCCTTGATAGCTTGAAAATAGAGTAAATTCATGTGTAAGAGTATGAAAATATTTTTAAAGATGTTATCTTTCATGGCATTTCCTTTATAGTCCAGTGACTAGATTGATTTTGGTAATTGAAAATATCAAATAACTGAAGTGACAGATAATGTATAAATAAAAAATACAGTATCTCTAAGCAATCACCTTGTTCAGAGCATCTTTAACATTTTATGTTATTATTTCTAAGACTTAAAGTGAAACTTGTTATTTAAGAAAGATTTCAGAATAGATATAAAGATCCCATTGTATTTTATATGGTTTTCTGTTAAATTTACCAAGATCTGTTTATTTGCATTGAACATACTTAGTTTTATTAAAGATGCTTGGGCTTTCTCCCTTTTCTATTCCTCTTACCTGCTCTAAGTACACATATTCCACAAGCTAATCAAGTCACCTTTGATCAAATTTAATTTGGATTTTTCCCTAGTAATGCTGTCTGGTTGTAGTTAAACAGAATTTAATTAAAATAAATATGCACAAGATTCCATAGAGCTTAATTATATGATTTGACTTGGTGAAATTATGCACAGAGTCTAGACATTGTAAGAGAGATCTATACCTGACTTGGATAAGGGTTTAGTAAAACGGGGGCCAACATTCACAAAAAGGGATGGAAGAGACAAATCCAGTTTTCAAAGCTACCTAAACACTCAGGTAGTGTTCTAAATACACAAACCATGTCCTGTTGAATTTGTACCTCAGTAAAAATTGGGTTGTTTCTTATTTTTCTATCCTATTACAACCATGAGATGAAAGTATGAAAAACTAGGCAATCTACGTGTTAAATAGCAATTTAGATTGATAATCTATTTTTCCCAACTTGATTTCTGGCTCCACTAGACCAGTGTTTCTCAACCTTTAACGAAGACATGGATAACCCAATGATTTTGTGAAAATACGGATTCAAATTCAGCAGGTTTGGAGCAGGGACTGAGATCCTGCATCTAACAAGCTCCCAGTGATACCCAGGCTACTAGTTGGAGGACCACACTTTGAGTAGCAAAGCCCCAGAAAGTGAGGTGAAGACAGTTGATTTGCGACAGTTGCCACCACCATCACTACCATGATTGCACTGATGACAGTGTTTCAATAGCACCACCTCTCAGCTGTGGAGTGTTTTCATTTTATTTCCATGATCTCAGTCTGGTCTTCACATTACATAATGTCATATACTTCATCTCAGCTAGATTATCACTGCTATGTGAAGTCAGTTTCATAAGAACACAGGGGTGGGCAAAAGTAGACTTACAGTAGTGGGTACATGAAACAGTTTGTTCTTGTATTATTATTTATTAATTATTATATGATTTTCCATACAAACAACTGTAAACTACTTTTGTCTCACCCTGTATTTATTTCAGAGTCTTAATCCCTCTATTTCAGCATGAACTCAGATTTCGAAAAGTATCCTCCTAATCTCATCATTCCAAATCTTCCTCACTCAAGGCTCATTTAGCTCGTTCTGACATTTTTCTCACTAATACTGTGAACTATTTTCCCTATTCTGTGTCTTTAGTCTGCAAGGCTGGCCATCTCACTGTCCTCCATACAGGCTGGTTTCATTCTTGATTCCAAATTCTGCACATGTGGTCTGTTGGCCAAGAATGCTCACATTTATGTCCTCAGTCCTTCATAAAAATGAAGTCTCTTTGAAAACTTCTTCCTGCCCTCACAGGCTCTGGTCACTCATCTGACAGAGCTGAGCAGGTTGAACCACTCAATACTTGTCTGCCAGAATTGTGTGGATGTATACAGAAAGATGTTCTTTTTTCAATAATTATTTCTTTTCTTTTTAAAATTTTTATTTATTGATTTTTACAAAGACAGAGAGAGAAGGGGGGGAGAGAGAGAGAGAGAGACATCAATTTGTTGCCCCACTTATTAATGCATTCATTGGTTGCTTCTTGTATGTGCCCTGACCAGAGATCGAACCTGCAATTGGGCTATTGGACAACACTCTAACCAACTAGGCTACATAGCCAGGGCCAGAGAGTTCTTTACCTTTATTATGCACTGCATTTTAAAGCAACCCAACATTGGTGCCCATTAACTCTCAAAGCACATTTCTTTTAGACAATGTATCAGGAAATTTGTATAGTTAAATTTATACTAAGGTGTGACAGTGGAACACTGCCTTACTACACACATGCTCAGATATAATACCACAAGTTATAAATAGTCTTAATTTATAAAACCCTGAGTTAAAAGGCACAAAGTTAATAGATAATTAATATGTAAAGTAAAAGTTTTGATTTAGAGAAAAGGAGGCAGCTAGACAATTAAATACTAAGTTCAAGTAATTTTTACATAAGGTCAGTAAAATTAAATAGTAATAACTAACAATTTGTATCTCTGGAGTTATTTAGTCAATAGAGAAATGTGTTATATAATAGCCTCACTTAGAGGATATTTGTTAGAAAGACAGTCACATAATACATTTTTATTACTTTTACCTTTTACTTAGAGATTTGGCACATGCAACAAAGTGATAAATATGCCCAAAAGGTGCAGCAGGAGAAATGTGGTTTCTCAAAGCAAGGGTCTCTGTGAAGTTCTGCCCAAGAGTGAGGCAAGGTGGTGGTGATCTACCAAGCCCTTGGCCTACAGAATTTCCTGGATTGTTGTATTCCCTGACTGCCACCTTGGAGGGGATCCTTGAGATGATGCAAACATATGAGGATTTCTTGTGAAACTTTGTGGCAGGAAAGGAAATGGAAAAATGTAGTCTGAATCCAGTTATGTACTTAATTCTGTATGAAGATGCATAATATTTAAGATCTAGAAAGTTACAGGCAGGGGATCTGAGATCCAAAGAAGTCTCCCTTGTCATTCAAACAGTAGGATTTTGTTTTCTAACTGCCCAGAGCACTGAGTGCCAGTGCTTGTTCACTGTGCTGGTGTGTCTGCTTGTCTGCGCAAACACATTGCAGTCTGGGCAACACAGGATTCCTCTAGGCAGGGTTTGCAGCACGTGCTCTGGGACAGTACTGGGTGGACATCCTGCTCTCCACTCAGTAGCAGTGTGACTGTTTAATGAGTGACATGTGTGACATGCTTAAAAAACATGTAAACATGTTTTTAAACCATCTGAGATTCAGCTGCTTTACCTGTAAAATGGTGGTTCTGAGGATTAAATCAGTAAAGTGAAAGTTTTGATTTAAAGGACAGAAAACAAAAAACTAGGTCCTAACTTAAAAAAATATTCAGGTAAGATCAATGAGATTAAACAATAACTAATAATTAATAGTTCTATATAGTACTATCTAAAAGGGCTTCAGTGCCTGCAAATTATAAGCACTCTATAATAACAACAATAATGAACAATAATAATAACACCAGTTATTACTAATATTATCATGATTACTGCTGTGGATATGAAAAGATAAGGACTACATCTTTAGAAATTATTTAATTCATATGAAGTGCTTAAAACAGTGCATGTGTACATATGTGCTCAGTAAATGCTAGTTGTTGTTATTGTTGGAATTACTATCATCGTCCTAGTGCTCACCCTCATCTGACCTCTGGAGTGGTCAGATGTTAATATTCCAGGAGTTAAATGAAACATCACAGTTAATATTCCAGGAGTAAATGAAACAAATAGTTGTTACATTAATGTTATCTTTTAGGGCAACTATTAACCCATTGGGGAGGTAATTTTCTTTGAGAATTTTCTTTTTAAAAGCCATTGGTAGCTTTATTTCTGATGTCAAAATTTTTTTTCATGGCTAACAGTTTTTCTTCCACTTATAATTCCAGTTAGAAAATGCAGTGTCTTTTATTTTTTCAAAGCATAGCCTCAACTGCCCACTACTTATTAGTTAGCTCTCTAAATGTCTATTGGGTAATCTGGGGTTTGCAGTAAAAGTCAATCTCAGTTTTCTAAATTACTAAATTGGAGAAAACTTAATAAAATGTTAGATCAGGAAAGCAGTCTTTGGAGGTGACTCTCTCCAGTGTTCTCATTTTATAGGGAAGGAGATATGACTTGTCCAATGTGACCTAGCAGGTCAGAGACAAACCAAGGTCGCTAGTTCTGCAGCCCATATATGAAAATGTACGCTGCATAAATGCTCACACGAGCATATCTGTTAATGACAGATTGTTGAAGTGTAAAAAATGGCTATATATGGTTCCCCCCAAAATCATAGTATGAGGGAGAACATGTGATACGGCCATTAAAAAAAGTAATATATTGGCCAATTGCCTCCTAAATTGAACAGATTACTGATCCATTTCTGAAATGACCTTGAATGAATTGAAAAGAACATTTCTTTAAGCCTTGTCAAACAGGACCTGTGTTATAAGTGCTGTGTATTTTAATGGGGAAAGGACAAAAATTCATGCAAAGGAATTTTTTGAGAGATAGAGTCACAGTTTTGTGGGGTTTTTTTTAAGCCACATAGTCCCTGGGATAATTCTACCCTCACTTCTCATCCCCTCTTCATGGAGCAGGATGGGAGAATTAGCAAGGAGCAGGGGCCTAATTTATGGTGCCAGGGAGAACTCCTTCCAAGCCTAAGCACAGAAAGCCATGCTGAGCCTTCAGTCGTTTCCCTGTTGGAATTCTGCTCTCTGGGATCTGGGATGGTTCTGTGTCTCGGTTTGCCTAACTGCAATCTGTGCTAATGCCCTCCAGTTCTCACTGGTTCCTTTGATGCTTTTCAACAAGTTTTCTCAAAGCAGCAGGACAAAGTGGGAAGGTAAGCAATTGTTTCACATGAAAAAGAGGGCAGCACAATCCAGGTGAGGGTTCCTGCTGAGGTGCTCCCCTGTGAGGCTAGGGTCACACAGCCCAAGAAACACTTTGAGGAGCTCCCACAGATGGAATTCACAGCCTGGTAACTTGCAAGCCACAACATCCCACCCACTCCACCCTCCAAAGCTAATTTAACTTGGCTCTTAAAAATAAGAAAAAAGAAATTGTTCTTTAGGCCTTTTTGGGTTTTTGTTTAAATATCTAAGGGCTGAATTAGAATGTCTCCCTCACTAAGTATATTCCCATTCTAAAGATTTAGTTTTGTTTTGTTTCCTTATTAATGCTTATCACAATTTACCAGTTTACTATCAATATTTCTTTTCTTTTGTGCTACAAAGCAGCTTAACAAAGAGTCACGGTAGGAAATATAATTTACCTATTTAAAGAAAGAAATAAGTAAAAACAATGGTTTAAATAGAGAGAATTTAATTAAAGGAGTAGTTACAGAAGTGTGAGCAGGATTGAGGAAACCAACATAAAATGTTGAGCCAGAGCCTAACAACTGATGGAAGCTGTAAGTTACCAACACTCCCTCACCCTGACTCCCCCAACCAGGCCCAAAGAGGCAAGCAGAAGGCAGTGTTACCAGAATCCAGAGAGAGCTGGAGCTGTGGAGGACAGGGCATCCAGCAGCGCTGTTGTCCCAGACATTGGAATTACCAGGGGAAATTTAAGCATACTAGCACCGGGAGCTCACTCATAAAGATTCTGATTTAGTTGGTCTTCAGTGTGGGCATCAAGATTTTTGAAAGCTGCCCACAGAAATCTAATGTACAGCCAAGATAGAGAAACACAGTTGTGGAAGGATGTAGCCACTGGCTAAGAGGTAGTGCCAGAGGTAGGTGCAAACAGGGGAGAAATATCCTGACCTTTCTTCCCACTCTTTGACATCCTGCTGATACCTCCAGTGGGTAGCCAGCTGGCAAGAAAGCTGGGGTAATGCAGATTGCCTGGGTCAGTGTCCTGCAGCCTGTGTAGGAGGGAAGGATATGGAATAAATAGCTCAAAACTTACAGTGAAACTTGACAGACATCCTCCTCCCCTCCCTACCAAAGAAATACAAAATAAGAATAGACTTCCACTTGCCTTGTTAAGGTGGGCTCACTCATACATTTTTGGTATTGAACAGGGTTTCCATCTAGCAGAATGGCCTTCTAAAGGGCTAACCCCATGTGGTACCTTTTTATAGTGTCCCTCCTGGATGCTAGTGATTCTCTTGTTGCTGGCCAAGAGGGCTCAGAGGTCTATTGAGCATGATAGCACACATACTTGTGCTATCATGACCCTAAGTGCTTGTGGGAGCTGTGGAATGCAGACTCCCATGGTTAAATGAGACATCAGAGGTTATTTTTTTACAGAGAGGATGAGACCAAAGAAATGAGTCCCATCTGGGCTGGTTCTTGCTATCTTCCTGACAAGTGGCTCAGTTCTCCCTAGTGGGCACAGAATTTTAGGAGATGAAGGCAGAGAAGTGAGCATCAGAGTTAGCATTTTAGTGAGGGATTTTGAGGAATGAGCTGCGTGTTTTCACATGAGAACCAAACATCAACTTATATAATACAAAATACTTTCTCGCAGTGACTGGATGACTTAGATGCCATTTTTAGTCCTTTCATTAGAAGATGGGCAGTGACTACACTTTTGGTTTCATCGTGCATGGTCAGGACAAAATATTCACTGGCCACTCTAACTTTAAGGGTTGGCTTCAGTTGAGACATCAGTAAAGCAGAAGTGAACTGCCCACGGTTTCTTTACCAGTTTCTTCCACCATAAGCCTCATGTTTCACCAACCGTCCTTAGGGAGAAAAACGGGATCTCTGAAGGGCAGCAGCATTTCGTAAGTGGCACTTGCATCGTTGCCAGTGCATGTATCTGTGGGTTCATTACACAGCGATGCTTGTATCTGTGGGCACACTTCACACTGGATGCCCTGTCCCTTCCAATTTCCTCCCAGATCATGCTGAAAAAGGCCAGTTAAATGTCTCTATAAAGTTCAAGAAGGTGCACAAAGGTAGGGGTGAGGAATAAAGAAACCAATTCTTACAGGTGTTGTGAATATATCTATTTGATACCAAATGCTTCTAGGTAAAAGTTTTAATTTGAACACGCGCATGCAAATACAATTTGACCAATTATAATAATGTAAAAGTATATTGGACAGAAGGCTAGAGGTTAACAATGGGAGTGGAGAGTCCTGAAAAGAATATCATTAAGTAAAGATAAGTTTTTAGATTGAGAAGAAGAAAAAAGATCTATCTAGTTTAATATTCAATATTATAACATTAATAATATTTATGGGGCATATAACATTTTCCAGATACTATTACTAAGAGTTTTGTATCCATTTTATCCTCACAATAATTGCTATTAAACAGGAAATATTGTCACCCCCATATTATGGATGAAAAATTCAAGGCGCCAAAGTCATGTGGCTGGAAAGTGGCGGAGCCAGGTTGCAGACCCTGGGGACCCGCCTTCGATCCACAAGCTCATATTCCCATTGTTAGACTCAGCTCTGGCATTGGCAGTGTGCTGTATTCTCCCTAAGAACCTGATTTTTAGACAAAGTCCTCAGTGATTTGTGTGGTCAGGAGAATCTAGGTGACACACTGTTATGCTGTTCTGTTCTTGGGTGTATATGATTTCTTTATTTTTTTCTTAGGCTCCTATTTTCTAAAAGTTGGATGAGAACACTCTTTCAGCTACTCTGCAAAATTCTTTTCAAAAGTTTCCTTGTCAAATATTTCTTATTAATACTAAATAGCTTTCCCTTTTCTTGGTGATTAAGACATGATTGTTAATGCATCATGAGCTGTTGGAAACCCTACAGCAAGAAACTTCTTGTCCAGAGAGACATCTTTCTGAATAACAGCCACACGTGTATCTCTCAGCTCACCCTTTGGGGAAATCAGTCTTGGGTAATGTAGGGATAAACAAGCCCTATAAGTTCCATGAAAATTTATAAAACAGTTACTTCTTTTTTACTATAAAACTTGAATTTTAAGATTTTAATAGTTTTACTTATTATGAACAATTCTTCAGGTAGTTCTATCTCCTAAAACTAGACCAGTTCAACTGGTAAGCTTGTTCTCTGTAACAAGATATTAGGAAATTCTACTGTGTGAACAGATTTCTGTTGCCTATGGAGGAACAGTGTGGTGAACCCAGGGACCTTGTCTGTAAAATAAACAGGCAACTAAATAGTGGAGAATGTGCTGGGACCTCAAGAATGTGTTAACTGGAGCAATTTCATTGCTACTAAAGATACCTGAGAAAACAATAGCTTTGAAGTTTATCCTCTTCTGCTAATGAATATTCAGACACGAAGTCCCAATTTGCTTTTTAAAATTCCTGTGTTAAGAAGGTTTTCTAGGCCTGTACTACCAGTGCCAATTTAAGTTTGCTATTTCCCCTTGAGAATGTCAAATTGCTAGGACTTTAGGGTATCCAGGAGTTAACTGATGTTTTGATTGATGTTGAATTTCATGTTGACTCCAGACTCACACAATGTGAGAGCTTCTGACTTATCAAGTCCCTCAGTATACATTTAGGCACAAATGGCAGTCCTGGATTTGTTGAGTTAGTGTCCACTCCCGTCCTTCCCCTGATGTGCTTGGTATCAGTGGGTGCAGCCCCGGCTGGGTGCAGAGCTTCGCCTTCCTAGTCTGACTGCACCTGGGTTTGGTCAATGCAAGGCCTTGCTAGGAGATTAGAGGACAAGAGGAAGGAGCAGCCAGAGGATTTCTTTCCCCCTCCCTCTTGGTCTAGGTGGCATCTCTGATATCTCTAGGACAGAAGTCTGACAAGTTTACAACTCCCCCCCTACTCCCTGTGTGACCCTGCTCACTGGGCTCTAGTGACATTACCTCTTCTCTGTGTTGTCCCTCTTCTTTTGTCATTTCTCACATTTGATGACTCCTAGGTTGCCTCATATTCTTATTTGGTTTAATAGCTTTCCTATCACCTGTGAAAACAATTCCCTGAATTAAATTCCCTTCACTTAAGCTGCTCATTGGTTTGTGTGCCCCTGGTTGGACCCCGACTGATAGTTTCTACTTAAATCCAAAAGTTTGCAGGAGTTAGTTATTCTAATGGAATAGTAGTCACAACCAACTCTATAAGTTATGGGCTTTTCAGAATTTTTTTCTACAAATACTTGTTTCAAATTGTCCTTTTAATTATTTTAAAACTTACTACTACTACTAAAATAATAATACATATATCCTTTAATATATTATACGCCAAATTTAACAAAATTGAAGGTGATTAATACATTACTATGTGCTCTCTCATTTTAACTTTTTTTATGCTCACCTGAAGTGAAGCTTCTTTTGCCAACTATATTTAATTAAAAATTGTCTCGTGATTATAAATTTATGATAATCTGATGGTATAGGTAGGATGTGGTCCTAGTAAAAAAATTGGGAAACAATGAAAAGTATAAAAAAGAAAATAAAGATGGCCTGCAAGCCTTCCACTAAGAAGTAACCATTATTATTTCTCAGAAGTTTATATTTACAGGCATTTTCTAAATGTTTGGAAACATTTATTAGTAACTATACTTATTTTGGGATAATTACCAAAAAAAAAAAAAAAAAAAAAGATTACCTTGTGATGATAAAGCAAGCCCATGTCTAACCTGGATTTATATGGCATTGCTTTCTCTTAAAACGCTCAGTGATTTGTAGCATGTTCTCAAAAGATGTGTCTGCAACTTTAGTTTTCTAAGGATCTGGAAAGCAGCCATAATTTTTTCTTTTAAAGGTCAACCTTTCTTAAGGTATAGAGGTCAACCCTTCTTGACCTTATAGAGGTCAAGTTCCAAAATAGCTCCATGATATGTGGTTCTCCTTTGCTGCAGTTTGATTAATCTTCGTATAGAATTCCTGGCAAATAATAGACACAAAATACTATATATTAAATGAATGAATGAATAGAAGAACCTTTAAAAATAGTTTACTTTCATAGCAATATATATTCTTAGCAATTTAGAACGAATTTACAGTTAACCAGGAAAAGCTTGTTATCATTCTTCAAGGTGAATTCAGCTGGATGGATCTTAGTTTGAAATACCAGCAACCAGCTGCATACCATAGGAGCGATCAGAGCAGAATTCAGGTGTTGACAGTAAAGATTAATGAACCATGTTTCCTTAATTGATAGCATTCAAAGTTCATTCCCCTCAGCCTTCTGTCTGTCAGTTGGCAGAGGATCCAGCTGGTAGACACACTTCATTGCTTGCTGAAATTAAAAAACAGGTAATTTAATCTTCTTAATGCTATAGATGATGATTTTTTAAAATTGCAGTTGAAACAACAGAACAATTTCTGGGTGAGTAGGTCTTCTTGGTGATTCATAATTTAGTAGATGACATATTCAAATTTATTTAATTGACTTGAGCATAAAATCATCCAAGAGAAAATCAATTAATCTGTAATGCTGCAGATGTATTTTTAAGAAATAGTACAGTTAATATCCACTATTATTATATATTTGGATTAAAAAAGATTGTAGGTAAAAAGCAAGCTTTTCGGTAATTGTGATATACCCTTTTATGAGTAGCGATTTCAGTTTCTGAATGTGGGTGGGAAGGCGTGCCTGAATGTTTATCCAGAGAAAAAGCAATTTTTCACATTGAATGTATGTTGGGTAAATATTAATTCACTTTAGGTTCAGGTGTTAATGCAACCGTGTCAAAAAGAAGAAATCTGAAGAGTAGTTAAATCAAAGATGTTTGATTTTAAAGAATAAATGTACCATCTCTCAAACTATATTACCTTTGTCTAAAAATAATTTTTCCCCTGCCTATAATTTCAGAGCTCTGTGATATAGAAGCTGTCAGTGTATGTAATTGAGAGGAATCTGACTTTTGTTATTGTGTTCCTTCTTCATGGCAGGGGGAATGTTTAGATAGCCCGAGCTGATGCTTTTTTAAGAAACTCCATTCTACTCATAAATAAATACTGAGTTCCTAGAGAAACATGGTGAATCAAGGCACAGTTTTGATAAGCTACCTTGTAAATATTGAAATGAGGATGTGATGCTGTAGCCTTGGGAAGGGGGAACCTTTTATTTGGGTCTGTTGTATAAAGGGTACACACGCTGTAGATTTTAAGTCTTAATACTGGAAATCTAGATGGCTTGTACACGGATACTTTTGTTTCTAGTTAAGGAACTGAAAATATGACAGGCAACATTCTCTTTGAAGTATAAATGATTTTTCAGTTGAATCTTTTTCTTCCCTAGTATATTTGGAAAGTGAGATTTGTGCCTGTGGAAGAACCTGGACTCTAACAGGTGGGAATCTTAGCCACAGGGAAGTTGCTATCGGCTTTAGGATTCCTGTTTCTCCTTGTGTCTCTATTCAGTAGATTACGGCATAGTTTAACCCCGAACTACCCTTCAGCTTGCACCTTTCATGTTGATTTCTTCCATGTATTCATTTCTCATTACTTCCAGACGTAGTTCCATTTTAGGAAATATTGGTATATACTGGTTGTCTGCTGGTATTCCTGAATTTTGGGGCTACCATTTTCCTTTCAAGCCAAATAAAGTGGCTTACACATCTACTCAATAAATGTTGGGAGGTCCACTGTTGTACTTGATATCTGTCAGATGTCTGGAAAGCCTGATGTTGTGGTGGGACATCCCATTCCAGAATCCCTGCTCATTACTGCTAGCCATTTTCTGTCTTGTCCTGTTCTATTAAAATAACTAAGGCCCATCAAAATTGATATGAAAGTTAGGCATTGGAAAAAAGGTGGTAGCAATGGAGAGGGAGATAGAGCAAAGTACTTAGTTTTCACTTAAACAGAATAAAAACACATTAGATTTGAATGTCAGTATCAACGTTTCTAGAAATGCATTAGCTATTTTCTGCCTTAAAGCATTCTCACTGACATTAGCTTTTTTAAAATTGTTGTTCTGCCCTGGCTGGTGTAGCTCAGTGGATTGAGTGTGAGCTGAGAACCAACAGGTTGTCAGTTTGATTCCCAGTCAGGGCACATGCCTGGGTTGCAGGCCAGGTCCCCAGTGGGGGCCACATGAGAGGCAACCACACATTGATGTTTCTTTCCCTCTCTCTCTCCCTTCACCTCTCTCTAAAAAATAAATAAAACCTTTTTAAAAAGTTCTTTTCAAATTGTTGTTCTATTCCAGTTGTCCCAATTTTCCCATTGCTCACCTCTCCACCCCACCCCACTCCCACAGTCACTCCCCAATCTGTTTGCCCATGTCCATAGGTCATTTATACTTGTTCCTTGATTGGTCCCTTCCCCATCCTTTCTCCCTTACTTTCCTCCCCCCTCTGTTTACTCTCAGTCTATTCCTTATTTCCATGCCTCTGGGTCTATTTTGCTCTTTGTTTGTTTTGTTCATTAGATTCCTCTTACAGGTGAGATCATATGGTGTTTGTCCTTCACTGACTGGTTTATTTCACTTAGCATAATACTCTTTAGTCCCATCCATGTTGTCCTGAAAGGTAGGAGCTCCTTCTTTCTTTCTGCTGTGTAGTATTCCGTTGTGTAAGTGCAACACAGTTTTTTGATCCACTCAATTACTGATGAGCACTTAGGTTGTTTCCAGCATTTGAGTATTGTAAATAATGCTGCTATGAACTTTGGAGTGCATAGGTTCTTTTAAATTGGTATTTCAGGATTCTGTTTTTGTAGGCCCCAAAACTCTTCCATATTGAGAGTGTCCATCTTTCTACCATGTTTCCTATTCCAGAGATATAGTTACATATCATTAACTACTATAATAATAAAATTCTTATTTTTTTATTACACAGAAGACTTGAACTCTCAAATCCTACTCCATGCAAGAGTCTGGGGCCCAAGTTAGCATATGGAAAGAGAAGCATTAAGGTGTCATTATTCTTACACATGCAAAGGACCATCAGGAAATTTTAAATTGCTGTGTTTTCTTTCCAACATATTGTATATCCCATTTTTAAAGTTTCTCCTGTACTTGGCAGAGTAACACCATGGTTAGAAGAAGTATGTTGGTGGGGCTGGGATGTTCAGGTTAGATGCAGGATGTACTTGATGTGTTGCCACATTGTACTATAGAAGCAAAAGAGATTAGAACATGTGGATTTTTTTTTTTTTTTTTGCATATGTCCTCTATGATTCTGGGTCAGATGCTATCATTGATAAAGAACCAGCTATGTAGTTTGTAGGGCCTAATGCAAAATGAAAATGTGTGCCTCTTGTCCAAAAATTATCAAGAACTTTAAGACGGCAACTGCAGAGCATTACACCAGGTGTGGACCCTTTAAACAAAGGTAACACACCAAAGAAGCCTGTCCTGTATTGATGGTTGTTGTTAACAGTAAGATTTTAGTAATAGTGAATTTTTATAACCTGAGATCCACTTACTGCCTGCTTTGGAGTGCATGTATGCTGGGGCATAGAAAATAACTAACAATAGATTGCTGCAAGAAGAAGAGATTGTATAGATCCCCAGAGTTTCATTAGTGAAACAGAAACTCCTCTAGGTATTTTAAGCTGGAAGGAATTTTGTACTTTCAACTTACATGTTTCTAAAACTGTTGGAAGGGTTGGAGGATCAAAGCTCAGGGAAAGGTACCATTAACTTTCATAGATTTCAGAAGATGTAGGAACCCCACAGGATCACCAGTGACAGCCAAGCTGCCTGCTGCACTCTGGAGCATCCTGATGGGCATGCCTGCGTATCGCTGCCAAGGAGCAATGGGCTGCCATCCGCCCTTCCTCCTTCTTCTGTACATTGCACGCCTTCTTGTTGATGAAATTTGAAGTGGTTAAAAAAATTCAAGGGGTTCTTGACTACTATAGCTCTTACAGAAAGCAAACTCTCTTTCAACCAGAGAGAACATTTGAAGAAATTAGGTTCTGCATCATTGATAAAGTGGTATCTACATTGTTATAAATATCTAAAATGTAGAAAGCAGCCATGATTAATTAAAGTTAATGTTAGGTGCCATAATATGTAGACACTAAAATCTCAATAACAGTGCTATAGAATTTTATGTCTTATTCACATCAAACTATAAAACAATTAGAGAGGATATAGTAACTGCATCATGCAGCCATTTGGAAAGCAGGACTGATGGAGGACCTGCTGTCTTCAACACATGGGTCCCCAGTTGTGAATGTTGAAAGGGGAAGAGAAAGAATGGGCCTCCAAGTTTGAGAGTGGTGCTTAACACTTTTGTTCATATTCCATTGGCCAGATCTTAGTCACATGTGTACTCCTAACTGCAGAGGATGCTTGGGAAACTAGTTGTGCACTCAAGAGGAACAGGAAATAGGTAAGGCAAATAGACACACACATTTTTTCACATGATATCTAATAGGGCCCCGAGTGACCTTTCTACCATTGTCAGAGTCATCATTCACAGGGGGAGAATGGCTACTGTATATGTAGAGTGGGGTGTATTTTTAAATCCTTTTGTCTGTAAAGTGAGGGTACTAAATGTGTCTCATTTGTTATTGTTAGGATTTCATGAGATATGAAATAATATGAGATAAATAATATGAGATTATTCATATTTCATATGAATAACATGGCTTAATATACTGCTTGGAAATGCAAATACTCCATAAATATTAGCTGTTATTGTCATTACTTTTATAGTTATGATTTTAAGAAAGTAGAATATTTGGAAACAAGTTATTAATATATAAAATGTACTAAACATATGTACAACACATAGAAAAAGCTCAGTAAACATATGTTATCATTACTTTAACTTATTGAGTCATCCTGGTATACTTAAATTATCATGACTTTCTACTCATGAGAACCCCACAGATCTCTGAATTGCTCCTTTTGAATCCTTTTTGGAATATTATCTATCTATATTTATAGTCACTTGGGTCAATCACTAGATTCACTTTTACTAGACCTATTCTGATCTTTGGTGATCTGTTAGGTCTTTATAAGTTGCTTCTTATTTGAGAATCAAAAGTAAAATATAATGCTTCAAATTTAAATGATGGGGTTTGAAATGGAAAGTACCATAAATTCACCAATATGTTAATGAATCAATTTTGTTCTATTTATTCAGAAGAGCATAGTAAACATTGATTGATATTTATACTTTAATTGAAAAGAACTATTTTAAATACATGTGCAGTTGAGTCAACCCCAATCTGTTTAGATACTTCTGGATTTGAATGCAATCGGTTGGGGTAAAGACTATGTTAAGTCAGCACAATATTGCACTGAGCTTACCTCTCTCTAACCCTGATTAGGAGGATACATTTATACACATCTTTAAAAACCATATGCACAACTGTAATTTTGCAAAGGCTGTTCAGAAAAGAAAATCACTGTGAAGAGTAGCATAGTAGAGAGTAATCTAGACATGTTGCTTTCACTTGTCTCACAACTAAGTGTATAAGCTCTGGTATGGTTTACTATTTGACATTCCTTGGTTTAAACTCTACAAATATTGATTGGCCTTAATGACATTTGTACTCAAACAGGATCTGAGCCTGCAGAAGATTAACCAGCCATGTTGCATCTCCATGAAAGACCGGGCTGACAGCATCAGCATGCGATTGTGTGGGGCATATGTTTTTCTTATTGTTTAGGGAGTCTCTGCCTTCTCTTTTGTATGTTAATTGAATTTAATGTCAAATGCCTTTAAAGAAAAGCTACAAGCATTATTAGTTTTCTTGATGAGAAGTAGTAAATACTATGTAGAAAAATATTATAAGATAAAAACAGACTCAGAATTGGGGACCACACAGTGTACAACCACAAACCCACATAGTTTGCCTACATTTATTAAAACAATTAATTGAAACATTTAAAATTATCAAAGGAACATTTCTAATTCTACTCAATAATTTGTTTCACAAATGCTTTCTTATTTCAAACAGTTGTTTGGCCAAAGTGAAAACACCATCTATCCTTGTTACTAATCAGTGCAATTTTAATTTGGTTTTCAAGGCCCTCCATGGGTTAAATTCAACCTGCCCTGCCAGGCTCAAATACTGTGCTTCCATTCCAAAAGCCCTCCTGGACTGGGCTACTTCTGTTATACAGCCCATGTTTCTCACCTCCAACCTTTACTTGAGTACATACCCTTTGCATCCACCATACCACATCCTCATCAATTGACCCAGTAGATGTATGTTCTACATGCTTCATCTACACATCACCCCTTGCCTCTGGTTTTCACATAATACTTTTGTGGATTTCATCTTATTCATACTTTTGTCCCCATTATACTGACAGGTGAACTCTGAACTCAATATTTCATTTCTTTATTCACATGCATTATATATCGCAAAACCTTGCACACAATAAACACCCAGCAAATAATGAATAAATTAACAAATACAGGAATGGTATCATTCTCTGCATTCACTAATAAACCATTCTGATTAATGTTTAAATGTATAGAAAAAAGAATAAGTTGCTTGTTAACTAAATTTGATATGTTTCCTGCATACTCAATGAATATGATTTTAAGGAAAAATAGTCTTCCAAAACAGTATTAACTTGTATCTTTTAGAATATTCAGATTGGTTCACTCATTGTCATTAACCATTTTTGGAATTCAGACACTGCATCTACACATATAGATTTCACATTTGAAATAAACTTTTTTTTTCTAATTAAAGTATGAAAGAAAAAAAAAACAACAGTGGCCCAGTGGAGAATGGATTGGATATAGGGGTGAAATGCTCTATATAGGGGTGAAATAATGTACCCAGCCCTGATGAGAAGAGATGAGAAATAAACCTGCTTTGTTGGTTTTCATGGAGAAATGACTCAGCACTGTTAGAGAACATGATGAGGTTACGTTATTCTTTCACCATAAACTGCCGGGTTAATTGTGCTATATAGAATGTACATGATTTAGAAGACAATTGGTCATTGTGCTTTTCTATTTTTATTTTTTTTAAGCAAGTTAGGGCTTTAAAATCACAGAAGCCTAGTTTATGTCATGAAATCTGATGATAAAAACCAAACTGAAAATAATTTTAAATATACCTGGTTTTGCAAATAGACAGTTCTTTAAAGTAACTTTTAAGTTTCTTCAAAAACCTCAAAGTCTGCTTATGTGTTTCATAAGTGAGATTTAAAAGAAAAAATCTTAGTAGGACCTAAACTTGTGAAAATCCAAACCCTCTCTCTTTTTGTCCTTCTGAGAGTGGAACATGCATTGTACTTTTCTTTGGGATGTTACAAACTGTGTGTCAACTGGTGAAAAGCAGGCCAGTGGATTTCTGCAAATTGTAGTGTGCCCAGCTCTGCTTAAGGCATAGGATCGATTTACTCTGTATTGTGACAGGATCTGAGAAAGAAGCTTTGCATCGTGAAGTGAGTCTCCTGTCACCATCATAAGAAAAGCTGCCTATGTCTTCCCTCAACTCCAGGTTTGGGGCAGCGGAATGTGGAAGCCAGGCCAGTGGCTTCACAATGCTATAACCTCTGATTACCTGGTATGCTACAAAATTATTTTTATCTTCTGCTGCTTTTCATGTGACAGATCAAAGAACCTTCCCCCCAGTCTTCACATACTCAATTTCCATGGACACAGGAATGCAGCAGAGTTAAAGCCAGAATTAAAGTGATCGTTGAACACTGATTTGAATACAAAATCTATGGCTATTTGAAAGGGAAAACTTCAAGGGCCTATGTAATAAATCCCTGGGGAATTTAAAAGAGATGAACTGTACCTAATTGCATCTGATATAACTAAAACATAGGGGCCTCTGTGAACAGTGAGAGCAGAGCCCCCAAATCTTCTGCTTAGCACTATTCAAGGTTCAGAAAAGTTCATGCATTTAGCTAATCTATAGTTATGTGGTAAATACTCCTTTCAGCCACATTCAGCCTCCCTCCAAGGGCCAATGATAAGAAAACAAAATTATTAAGTTTTACTTCTGGAGATTTTTAAAAGCAAACTGAAAAGAACTGATGGAGTCATCCAACTGATGTCTTGGATTGGTATGCATCATTTTGTGTCTGAACTTGGCCTCAGAAAACAAACACAGCACCCACCATAACAGGGATGATTTTGCTGGGTTAGAGTGGCCTCTTACTGCTGGGAGCTACTGCCGCTCAGCATGGGTGCCTCCAATCACAGTGCCCTGCCCTTCCTTGCCTGGGTGTTCATGGAGGGCTGGAAAGCTGTTCAACTCCTTAGGACTTTTGGTACAAGTCTGTGTAATGCCTGTGTGTGAGTTCTTACAAGTAAATTCCCCAGCTAGGGCCTAGATGACCTGCCCTGAGCAGGGAAGGGTGCAGCACACTTTGCCTCTTTATCAAGATTGAGAGGATGTTGTAATGGAAAGGAAAATATTAACACATGCTAGGCCTTTGTCAGTGGAAGCTTTTCCCTCGTCTTACTGAAGAATTGTAGATCCATAGGCTTTGGAGCCAGTCATCCTGGGTGCTTTATAAATTCCCTTCTTCTTATGGGGTTGACCACACTCAATATCAAACATTGTGACTCTAAGCTCTCTGTTGGCTTAAAGCTCAAGAACTCAACTAGAATAAGCCTTAGTTTCTAGGTCTAAGAGACATAAGTAAAAGCTGGTGAATCTTCTCACTGACAAGGGCACTTAAACTCCTGTGGCTAGGTCTCCCCATTTGTAAAATGAGAATCACATTCCTATCTCAGAGGTTTATTGCTGGGAATTGAATGAGGTAATCCATAAATTTCCTAGCTGGGCACCCTGCACACAGCCTCTTTGGGAAGGGTCAGGAGTGGCTCTCATGCTGTTCAGGTTGGAAAATCAGTCAGTGAGAAGACAGGTCATATTTTAACTTGATTTCTGTGCTGACGGGCTTTGGAATTGCCTTAAGCTGCTTCATAATCTGGAGTGATGTTATTAGCACACTGGCCTACATCCCAAATTGGAGAGCTGGGGTACATTCTTTAACCATTCTAGCTGAGAACTATCTGCCCTACCTTCTTCTGGGGCCTGGGACCTATAAGTCTTAGTCAATGGCGGGACTGAAGGAAGCTCCTAGGAATTCTGATCCACTGCCAGTCCCCATAACTTAGGCTCATCCTTTCACTAGCCTGTCTCCTTCTATATTCTAAGGAGTAGACTTACATTTGAGTAGTTCTTATATGTACCATGCTTTACATGTGTTAATTCATAACAATTCTAAAAGGCAGGTGCTCTTCTTATCTCCGTCTATAGAAAAGAAAATTGAGACACAGAAAGAAGTAGTTCCTCCAAAGCCCTAGAAAGCCCCATTATTTCCAAGTGGCAAGGACAGAATTCAAGGTCAGGCAGACTTGGTTCTTCCTGAGCCCACAAGCGTAGAGATTATGTCATACTGCCAGGGTTATGTCTTGCTTCTGGCTGTGTCCTACTTTTTAGACTTAATATGTTAGGTACTCTGTAATTATTTGATGAGTGAATACATGAATGAATGCTGCTTTCATAACTATCTCAGTCCCTATGCTCTCACTGTAGCTTTCTTCCACTTTTTCTATGGCCCCAGTATTTAGAATTTTCATTTTTTTATTTCACTTTGTAGCTGTCTTTTTGTCTTTATACATATGTATTATAATCCCAACCAAATATAAGAGATAATTTCCTGAAGGGAAGAATCAGGTTTTATACCTCTTATATAACCTCAAGACTAGCTGAATAATCACTTTATGACACATGGAAACCCTAAAATAATTTTTAAAGTATATTGGAAACATGGGGGTGTTGAGAGTTAAAAGATTTACTCTCCTTCCCGATCCATCCCTTCTCTTTGCTAACTTCCACAAAATGAAATTCAGTTGAATAGTTTAAAGTTTAAAAGACTATATGGTTACCCATTTGAAATGTAAAAAGTTGAATAAAATCACCCTAAAGAAGCAAACAAGGCATTCTGACTCTTCAGTGGAATGGATAAGAATGTTATAGGGCAATAGTTTCAAGTCACTGAAGGAAATACATTGAGTTGCAACATCTCCATTTTTCTTAGGAAAAGTAGCATTTGAATTCTTCCATGAAGGTGAAATTGCTCTTGAAACTATGTCAAATAAGGATCAGTTATGTAGACCTTACATAATAGATATAGGAAACCATATTGTCAACCATGATATTACAGAAAACACCAAAATTTTCTTTTAAATAGGCCGTGAAAGTGGTGAGAATGGCCACATTTTTTGAAGAGGTGTTTGAAATTCATTTGCCTTCTTCGCAAAATGGGTGCCACCATATTCTGAGTCATGGTTAATAATAGCAATACTTCTCTGTCCTTTGAACCACTTACTTGTTCATCAACCTAACATGTTTTAAACACAAGGGAGTTACTCTTTATTATGTCTTTGGGTAGAAAATTCTGCAACAACCCATTTCCTAAAAAGACTATAATTACATTTAAGAAATGCTAGTAATTAATAGCCTGATTGGGTAATTCTAAGTTAGATTCCTGCAAAAGCAAGAGAGATTCCTAACTTTCTTAAGCTCCAGGGAACAGATATAATTTGAACATTCTGTCTACAATGAGGGTGTGTTTTCTTCCTTTTCAATGAGGAAGGTAATTATGATGATAATAGAAATAATACTTGAGTTTATAGAGTCCTTGCCTGAGGTTTATCAAGGTGGTTTCTGGCTTTGTGGTAAGCATATCACACTGATGTCAGGTTTTAGAAGTCACTGATCTTTTCATTTCTTTTTCCCTCTGGGCTTCCTTTTTCTCTAATAAAACTACTTTAACTCAATCCACATTCTAGCTCAGAATCCCAATTCTTAAAACAAACTGCTTATATCCAGTTAACTATAAAAAAAGTTGTTCAAATAAAAGCAAAGAGTTTTTGGTTCTCCTTTCCCATCTGGCTGCATCTGCCACACACATGTACTGACCTCTGAGATGAAGCTCTGATATTGATCTGGAGCTTTTATAGATCTCCAACTTAATATAGGGATAGTGTCTACCAATAACTTAGGCAGCCCTAGAGGAACTCAACCTTTTATTCACTTACAAAATGAAAAGAATGTCTTTATTAGAGTAACTATTATTAGAGTAACAATATGCCCTACCCCAAGCTGAACTTTGCAATCTGATGAAATATTTTTAAAGCAAGCTTCTGGTTTTGTTATATTAATTTGGGATTGGATTTCTTTAATGATTCAAACAAAATAAAAGTGTGATCCTAAAGTATTTAATTTATTGTTTCCTCTCTCATTAATTTTGTTCAGAATTAATTCCATCTAAGATTATCCCAAAGTACTAGTGTTTCCCAAACTGGAGGACACTCTACACTCTCCTGTGCCATCTCACTAAATAGGAGTAATTGGGGGACCACAAGTGCTTAATGCTGTGTGGCTCCACACAGAAAAAAATCAGGACAGTTTCTCTTCTCATTGCCTTTCTCTCATTTTTCTGGTTATTTATGGCTCTATAACAAAATACTCTAAAAGTTGTTGGCTTAAAGTAATAGCAATAATTTATTTTGTTGATGAATTTGCAGATTGGGCAGGGCATTGCAGGAAAGTCTTACCTCTGCTCCACATGGTTTCAGCTTGTGTGGCTCAACTGGATTGAAGGATTTACTTCCAAATGCCTTACTCTCATGGTTGACAAGTTGCTGCTGTTGCCGGGGAGTTCAGCTGAGTCTACTGTCTGGGGACCTTTGCACCTTAGGTCTAAGATACTGGAACTGGAAGCTGCCAGTCTTCCAGTTTGGTACAGCATCATTTCTGCCATGTTTGATTGGCCAAAAAAGTCATGAATCTTGCTGAAATTTAAAGAAGCAGACAGAGAACCCTATTAATGGCAGAAATGTCAAAGAATTTGGCCATCTTTATGCTACCATACTCCTTAATTTATACCCAGTATCCCAGGCCAGAATCTTAAGCATAACCTTTGACCCCTTCTTCTGTTTTTCTTATCCTCCTTTCTGTGACCCACCTTAGAAATACATATAATTTATAATTATATAACAATCATATATAATTTATATATATGTCATATCAATTAACAACTCCTTTTAATTGGCTCTAGACTGTACTTCTCTTGAGTGTCATCACTACTTCTCTGGTACATATAACTCGCTCACATTCTAACTGCTCTCCCTGCTTCCAGCCTAGTTCCTGTTCAACCCAGTCATGGTGACTTTGTTTTTAATTAAAAATAACATTGGTCCTCTAAATAAAATTCCTTAAACATCCTCCTTTGTTCTTAGGTTAAAGAGCAGATTCAGAGCTCACAAAGCCCTGTAAGATCCATCCCCTGCCTCCTTCTCTAGTCACACCTTTTTATGTCTTGCTAAACCTTTGACATTCAGGCTTGAGCTCTGACAAAGTCCTGATGTGCTTCAGATGCTTTTTCTTCCTCTTACCTCTAAGACTTTATGTACATGCTGGTCTTTTTCTTTGAGATCCTCTTTTCTGCGCTACTTCCTTCTCACTGACTCCCACTTTCTCTGCTGAAATAATTCCATCTCATTCTTCAGATTTCAACTTAGTTTTCAATAAGTTAGTTCCTCTGGAGAGTGTTTTGTAATTCTTCATTCATTTATTCAGTCAGTCATAAAATACTGATTGAGTACTTGAGATATGCCAGGCACTGGTCTAGTCCCTGGGGACACTACAGTGAGCAGAATAAACAAAGGATGCCACTCTCATGGAACTTATACTTCTAATGGAAAAGGAAGGTGACAAACAAGAGAATATATGGTAGTGATAAGAGCTAAGCATAAAAGAAAATGAAGCAGTATGGGTGATATTAATTGTAGTATGGGGATGTTGGGATTTAGGCACAGTGGGTGGGGAAGTTTCACTGGGAAAGTGTTATTTGAATTGGACTTAAATGAAGTAAAAGGGCTAGTTATGATGTTGTCTGGGAGAAGACTATTTAAGACAGAAGAAACAGAAGTACAAAGGCCCTGAGATAGGCATATACTTCTGTATTTAAGGAATGGCAAGATGCTGAAGTGGCTGGACTGAATTAGTGGGAGAGCAGAAGAAGAGAAGATAAGGTCGGAGAGATGAAGGTGGGGGGGTGGGCATAGATTATAGAAAGACTTGTAGGTCTCCCTAGGGACTTGGACTCTTATTCTGAGTAAAATGAGAGATATTGAGATGATTTGAGAAGATGGACAACATCTTGCTCTGATTTATGTTTTAAAGGATTCACCTTCTTTACCAAAATCCTGGATAGGGCCCCTCCCACATTACCCCACACTTCCATCATGCAATTTTTTTTACCTGTGTTGTAACTTGTTTATATCCCTTCCTAGTGTCTAAGTTCTATGAAGGGATATCATCTATCCAATTTGTTCATGGTTTATTTCCACCATGCAATCCAGTGCCCCCAAATCACAGGTTTTCAAACATATGCAGATTTCATTAAATAAGGAGTAAACGAATGCCATTGCCCTGGATGATCTTTAATTCTTTTATTTCTTACAGATTTTTTTTTAGATTGGTAGTATTAAACCCCAATTTATAAATGAGGAAATGAGGTAAGAGTATGAAGTGATAACAGGTAGAAAAGGAAAGGAAAGAGATGGAATTTCTTAGAACAAGTGTGACAGACTTCTTTAAGCTAAGGAACCCAGGTTTTCATTTCTACCCTGAGGTCTCAAGTAGAGAATTTTATTGGCCTATTTGTCATACCTAGAGATGTCCATTCACTTCTCTGAAAAAAAAAGTCATAGCGGATGTTTTTCAACTTTTGGCAGGAAAGGATAAGTACTTCAGTTTTGGGACCATTATAAAGATAACAGAGCAAAATGGCCAGGATGCTAGCATATTTCAAAAATTCATTTCCATCTGAATGCATATGTGGATGCCTATGTGGGCATTTGTGTATAAAGTCTTCATTACCAGTTTGAATCTGTTTATCGGTGTCTACTCTGTGCCTAGCACCAGGGGTGGAAGGTCCTTGTCCCTGCTCTCAATAGGTTCCTAGGGATTACACAACTACAGAACAGTGTAAATGATAATATAGTGGGGAAATGAATATTTGTTCTTGGAAATAAATAGAACAAAATAAATTAGGTATAAAAGGGTGCCAATACTGATCATATTGTTAGCATTTCTTGAATAACAGCAGAAACAATTACTTATTGGCCAACATAATATATTTGGTTTGTTTTGTTTAATGAGCATGACTGGTGATGGGTGCCATCTTGAGAATCACCATTTGACATGTCCCATTGAGTGACAAAATACTCAAACTGAAAAAAAAAAAACCCCTGGTATTTAGCTCTCTTGTTTAAAATGTAAAGAAAACAAAATGAGGCCCAAAGAGACTGAAGTCTTGCCAAAAATCACATATTGGAAGAACAAAGAGGAAACCAGAGGTCTAAGCCTTAGATTAGTCAAATGCTTGTGTTTTGTTGCCTATATTGAAAAGAGAATGACAATCTTCTCCACAGGAGTATTTTGGGAACAGCCAATAGGCAGTCTCTTTACCCACAAGCCCCTGCCTTTGTTTATTCATTGGTTTCTTCTCATTATTCAGTCTAAACATGCTGTTGTCAGGCAGGGAGCCTGAGAGCCCTGTGATGGGTTCCTGTTGTCAGCTGCATTTCTTCATTTAGTGCACTGCGGACTGATGAAGGATGCTGTAGAGTCTGCCTTACCACACGAGCTGAGTCTGCCATGGCATCCTCTTCTCTTTTCTCCCTTTGTTCCAAGCTGCTGAGGGACAGAAGTGCAGGTGCTGAGTTTCTAGGCTTACCTGGAGTGTCTGCAAAGCATCCAGATTGCCAGACCTTGTGGAGAGCTGGGATGCCATTTCAGGTCCAGAAAGGAAAAGAGAGCTCCTGTCAGATACATATGCTTCTCTAAATTTCCATTTAGTTCCAGAACTGTCATTTGCTTATTGAAATTTTACCATCTCTCCATGTAGACTGACCCAGACAGCAAGAGCCATTGATGTCTCTCTGCTATAACTAAATGGCAAGAGGGATATGCAAACAAATTAAATAAAATTAATTTCAGGCACACATACTGATTTAGAAAAGCATTTGCACAATTACACAGTGTCAGCACGAGTCACTTATCCTGAAAGGTTTTATTGTTGTGACCCTCATTTGGAAGTCTCCACGCTTGCTGTGCATGATAAACTTGAACCATGTTTTACCCTGAAGTTTTAAAGAACTGTAATTTAAAACATCTATAACAAAACAATCTATGAGTAAATGAGATCTTCTTAAATTAAATGCCCCTTCCAGCAGCACAATGAGTAATTCTTTCCAATATGATTACATTGAAGGGTTCTGGGAGTCTCTTTAATAAATAATAATCCGCCCTGTTATAGGATTTTGCTCGATTCTTGGGCATCATGCTATTTGCCTACTTAATTTTTAACAAAAGTCAGCACTTTTGCTTTTGGCCTAATTATTGGTGCATGAGTTTGCAAGTGTGAACTGTGATAGCTTTATATTATTTTGTGCTATGGATATTTTCCACATACAACAATATGACTAAAACAAGTTCTATGAAACTTTATAAATTATAACTAAGGCTAAAAGCACAGACCACCCTCTTCCTTCTCATATTGTTATGTTCTTCACCATACTTTATTCATTTATGTCATAAATGTTTATTCAGTGTCTACTACACATCAAGAACTGTTGTCAGTATTGGGGATATGTCAGTGAAAAGAAAAAGAAAAACATCCTTGTCCTCCTATAGCTTATATTTTAGCATGAAGGTAGGGAGTGATATACAATAAGCAATTACCTGGCATATTTACATAATTTAGATGATATAACATGTTTGAAACTAATTAAAGCTACAGTGAGAAGAAAAAGACAGCAGATTAAAGAGGAAGTGGGTATACTCCAGTACTAAATATGAAATAGGGGGTCAGAAGAGGTCTCTTTGAGGAGAAGAGATTTCAGGGAAAACTTGAAGGAGTAATCCAAGCAGATAATCTCGGGAAGGATCATTTCTGGCATAGTGACCAGCTAAAGGCTGGTAACCAGGAGTGGCCAAGAAAGTCCCAGGAGATCATTGTAGATAAAGTCAAGGAAGCAATTTAGTAAGATAATTTAGTGGCTGTCTAGAGTCCAATTAGTGGGTGTGAACATATTATATGGGGTCTTATAGGCTATAGTAAAATACTTGGGTTTCATTCCCAGTGATTTGGGGAGCCACTGCAGTTGTTTGAGCAAAGAAGTGATATGATTCAATTTCAGTTTCCAAAAGATTAGTCTGCATAATCTTTTTAGCCAGACTAATCTATTTGGGAAGGATGACGTGGCCTGACAAGGATAGAAGTGGGAAATTATTGCAATAGCCTGAACAGATATGTGGTTGGCTCATTTAAGATGGCAGGTAGCTGTAAGAGGGGCCAAAGTGGTTTGTTTTGTCCCTATTTTGAAGGTAGAACCAACAGAAAGACATCACCCAATGACTCCAAGTGTTTTGGTCTGAATATCAGGAAGGATGGCTTTGCTATCAGCCAATATGGAAATGCTTACAGGATGAACAGATTTTTGAGTTTGGATCAGGAATTCAAATATGAACAGGCCAAGTTTGAGAAGGCTATTAAACATCAAACTGTAGAATATGTAAGTCAAGAGATGGGTCTGGATAGGAGATAGAATTTGAGAGTTGTTGGCAGGCAGAGGATATTAAAGTCTTGAGGATAGATAACACGAAGAGAGCCAAGGGAGTGAGTACAGACAGAAAGGAGGATGGAAGCTGTGCCCTGGGGCATGCTACTATTAAAGGAGAAGCATGGGAACTAGATAAAGAGGCTAAGAAGAAATAACCAGAGATATAGGAACAGAACCAGGTGGGTGGTGTCTTGGTGAAGTATTTTGATGAGGGAGTGATCATGGTGTAAAACCTTGCTGAAATGTTAAATAAGCTGAGGACTGAGAATGTCCACCTGATTTGGCAACATGGAGGTCTTGGGTGGATTGCAAGCCACAATTTGAGTGATGTGATGGGGATAAAATCCCGATTGAACAGAGAAGGAATTTTTCCTTTTTTCCTTCCTTCCTTCCTTCCTTCCTTCCTTCCTTCCTTCCTTCCTTCCTTCCCTCCTTCCTTCCTCCTTCCTTTTTCCTTCCTCCTTTCCTCCCTCTCTTCCTCCCATCCTCCCTCACTGTGTTCCCTCTCTCCCTCTTTCTCCTTCTTCCTTTCCTTTTAAATTTTTTTTCTGCCATCAAACTGGGCTAAAAATCCAAACTCATGTAGTTGTTGATAGTACAATATTAATGAATCCCATTGGGAATATTGTTTTTAAACTCTTGGAAGATTTTCACTAATTTGATCTAGCCCTAATATTTTCAAACTGGTATGAATTTTTATTTATTCTCCAACTTCTTTTGTACACAAAACAGTAAAGGGTACAGACAAACATTTTAGAAAATCATTAAGTTATTTTAGGCCCTTACAATATGCCTTTATAAACTAAGTATTGAGAAGAAGTACAAATAACTTGGTTTAGTACATCTTGGCAACTTAATATGTCACTTGGCAATTTAATATGTCACTTGTCTTCTCAAACAAGGTTTAACTTGTCTGATAATATGCATAGCTTCCCTAACAAGATAGTACATTTTTAATATATATTTTTAAAGATTTCATTTATTTTTATTTTTAGAGAGAGGGGAAGGGAGAGAGAGAGGGGAAGGGAGGAAGAGAGGGAGAGAAACATCAATGTGTGGTTGACTATTACATGGCCCCCACCAGGGACCTGGCCTGCAACCCAGGTATGTGCCCTGAATGGGAATCAAGCCAGCAACCCTTTGGTTTGCAGCCCATGCTCAATCCACTGAGCTATACTGGCCAGGGCCAAGATAATAAACTTTTTGACAAAAACAATCAGACCTACTCTTTGTGTTTTTAGTACCTGGTTAGGTCTTGCACATAGTAGGTGTGCAACAAACATTTGGTGGTGTAATTTTCTATGTTCACTCTGCCTAATCCTGCTCTCTTATATACAAGCCTCACTTAGTTATGGAAGAATAATAATAGAATGCAATCAAACAGGGCTTATACTGCTGAAATTTTCTAGCCTTCAAAGACTTTGCAATCTTGTTAAGGGAGAATAAAGATGTATATGACAGGTTTAATAACAAGGAAAGAACATTATAAGGGAACAATAAAAGACAGGCTTAAAATACATGTGTAAAGGGTTGAAATTCAAGGAGAAAGTTAATCTTAAAATAGTTTTCTTTCTTCTCACCTCCCCCACCAATAATAAATCAAATGCATGCTTATAGAGCAATCAGTTCATATTATATTATGGACATTTTTCTTTGCCTCTGCAATTATTTTTTAATATCATCTCCAATAGATTGAGAGTATTCTATTGTATGAAGGCACCATAATCTATTTAACTATTCCCCTAGAATAAACATTTGAATTGTTGTTTTTCTTTTCCATCATACATCAAACTAAGATGAAGAGCCTTGTGGCCATTTTTGTGTGTATTTGAAAGTTCTTTCTTTGTTTTAAAAATTTTTTTTTGACCAGCTTTACCTATGTATAGTTATTTTTATATTAAATTTCTAGATGTGGGGTTATATTGTTAAAGACACTGATGTACATAGAGTTTTTGAAAAAATTGCAGTAAAAACCATGTCATAAAATTTACCACCTTAACCATTTTTATATGTACGTTTCAGTAGTGTTAAGTACATTCACATTGTTGTACAACAGATCTCAAGAAGTTTTTCATCTTGCAAAACTGAAACTCTATACCCATTTAAGCAACTCCCAATTTTTTCTTTTCCCCAGCACCTGGCAACCACAGTTCCACCTTTTGTTTCTTTGAGTTGACTACTTTAGATACCTCCTGTGAGGGGAATCGTACAGTATTTGTCATTGTGTGACTGTCTGCTTTCACTTAGTATAGTGCCTCTAAGTTTATCCATATTGTGTTATGGGACAGAACTTCTTTCTTTTTGAGGCTTAATGATGTTCCATGATGTGTATGTACCACATTTTCTTTATTTATTCATTTATACATGAACATTTGGGTTACTTCCACCTCTTAGCTATTGTAAATAGTGCTGCAATAAACATGGCATACAAATACCTTTTCAAGATACTGTTTTAAATTTTTTTGGCTATATACCCAGAAGTAGTGAGATTTCTGGATTATAGTAATTCTACTTTTAACTTTTTGAGGAACTTTCACACTGTTTCGCATAAAGATTATACATTTTCACATTCCCACTAATAATGCACAAAGATTACAAAGATTCTAATTTCTCCACATCCTGGTCAACAGTTGATAGTAGTCATTTTAATGGGTGTGATATTTTAAAGGTCATGTTTTTTCAGAATATTTGCATATAATGTTAGCATATCTTATCGACCTTTAATATTATATATTTTGTTTTGTCATGGCTTATTTGACAAGATAAAGTTATGATTATAAATTATAGGTAAAATAAGCAGTATTTTCATTAATAAGATTTAATATATCTTATATATAACTACTAACCAGTAATATTTTTTCTGTTGTGGATTATAGATTTATAATCTATACACATTTTTAATTGGTTTCCTGTACCTATTTATAAGATTTATAAGAGCAATTGATATAAATTATGTTACACTTTTATCTCATTGTTTTAGTCAGCTTTGATCGCTATAACAAATACCATAGATTAAATTGCTGCAATGCCAGACATTTATCTCTCACAGTTCTGGAGCCTGGAAAGGTCAAGATCAACATGATGGCAGTTTTGGTTTCTCATAAGAGCCCTCTGCCTGGGTTGCAGATAGCACCTCTTGCTATATCCTCAAATGGCATCTGGAAGTAATAGAAAGCTCTGGTTTCTTACTCTTCTTATGAGGACAATAATCCAATCATTGGGGCCACACCCTGAGGACCTTATCTAAATCTAACTAGCTCCCAAAGGCCTCACTTCCCAATACTCTCACATTAGGGGCTAAAGCTTCAACATATTGCAGGGCACAAATATTAAGTCCATAACACTCATATTTCTTACAAGTATTCTCAGATTATCATATGCATTTTAATATTGTTATGGTGTTGTTGCTTCTATACTACTGATGGAGTCAAATCTATGACTGTTCTTATTAATTTTACATCCATTTTTATCTATTGTTATGTAATAGTTGAATATTCATTTAGTTTCTTATATTAATATTTTTTATCAATTTAAGGGCATCAGGAATTTATTAGTGATATTGGATTTAATATTACTTCCCCAAACAGACTTTTTAAATTCAAAAATATTATAACATGAAATAAAAGATATTAGAGCAAAAAGATGAACTCCCTAGCAAGGTTTGTTGTATTTTGCCATATTAATTTCAGATCATATGTGCTTACAATATTACTGATTTAAATTTATCTCTTTACACCCATCTAGAAATCTGTTCTCCTTTCTTCAGATAGTTATCTGCCATCAAAAATTGGCATGCAATTTCTTATCCATATTCTTATGTTTTTATTATATAAAATAAGAGATAATATTGTATTTTTGGAATGTTTAACCTCATTTAAAGAATATTCTGTTGTAGCTCTCTGTAACCTATTTATCCACCACAATTTGTTTGGGTGATGTAGCCTTGCCACATCATCTTTTTAATTACTCAATAGTATTATAACATATGTATATAGAATAATGTCTTTAACCATTCCCTGTTTGATTGTAATTGTAAGTGATTTCAAGTTTTTTCTTTCTATTGTAAAGAATTGTGCTATTAGCAACCTCATACATGTCTTCTTATGCACATGTAAGAGTTTCTCTAGGCTTCCACACCTAAATGTGGGATTCCTGAATTATATATAATGCATAATTTTATTTTACCCTGAAACTATCAAATAGCGCTTCAACTAATATCTCTGGTCCTCAGTTACTTTGTCTAGATAATATGGGAAACAATATCTACTTCACTAGGTTGTCATGAGTATTAAATGTGTAAATGTTTGTAGTGTCTATAAAGGTGCCTGGCAAAGAGTAAGTACCAAAAAACAAATGGTTGTATTATCTAGGTCCTCTTCTACTCTAATATTTGTCACTAATTGCTTTTGAGCAAGAAACTGATGGTCTCAAAGGTAAGTAAGTCTCACTATTTTAGGTCAAATTCCTTTCTGTTTGAAAAACCTTAAAATTTATTTTAAAACAAACTTCAGAAAAATTAGTGCAAAAACCCTCAATATAAAGAAAGTTTTAAAATGTTTTGAAATATTAGTTCAATTCCAAATAAATTTAAGCTTAGATATCACTATTTACCGTATATCTTTCCCTTTAACACAATGAATTAAAAATGAGTTATCAATTAGACAAATAACATTTGGAAAGAAGAGGAACTTGTTTGCTATTAATCTTTTAAAAATGGTATTTGTTTTTAATTAACTTAGTCATATCATTACCTTTTTTATGGATATAGAATTCGTTCTTCCAAAAATCCTAAATCTGCTGTGTTTGGCAACATAATTATTGTTCTGAAAGGTTAGCAGACTTCTCCACATTTGTTTATTCGTTTGACCCAGTTCATGACCTCAGACCTTTTCTCTCCAATATTTTGCTCCTAAGGAACTTACTCTGATACTCTCATTGCCTGAGAGACTGCACCCTTAGAAAGTTTTCCTTATATAGATTTGGCTGATGAGTTTACACACACACACACACACACACACACGCGCGCACGCGCACGACATTAAACATTGATCTGCTTGCGTAAAATGATTCTACCAGTTATATGGCATTTGGTGCTTCCTGTAAATTGATGCAAACTTCATTAAAGAAAATGACAGATGGCATATGGCTGCAGGCAAAATGCCAGTCCGCATGATGAATCTTACTGTGCTCTAGCCCAGGATAAACAATGTTTTTAATCACCTTGAAAAAAATCTATTGCATTAATTAGTCTACAGTTACCATGTAATTATAATTGTGTAGCTAGTTCCTTTTTAGCTAAATAAAATAAAATAAAATAAAATAAAATAAAAGGTGGTAACAGCTAGATATTTGGTTTGGGTTTATATTGCAATACGGGTGGCCTATGAGATTTTATGACCCTTTGCTGCCATGATGAGGTCTCCACCTTTATGATGGATGATACAATAAAATGACCATGGAGCCCTGCTTCATGTGTTCTTCTTGAATTGTTTGGTATGTTACCATGAAAAGTGGAAGGCCTGGGGGTGCAAAACTGATACTGAGATTTTTCTTTACTTGACAAGACAAGCAAGTCTATATGAGGCAGGTGCATTTCTCCCACTGACTGCAGACAGGTTTCAATCACAGCCAGGTTATGTTGTATTTCTTTTGAACGTAGGTGTCCCAGACAATTGAATTTTAAAAAGATAATTACAGTCCTATCAAACTCTAAGGTTCATTTCATTATACATGTTTTAAAAAGTTAAAAAAAAACCTCCATCAATTTGTTTTTAAATAATGTGCTTGTCTGGTCATTTTTTCTGTGTAGAATATGGTCATAGATGGTAGATAGAAAACAGACAGGGGGAGAGCAAGAATAGTGTGGGAAATGTAGAAGCTAAAGAACTTAGGACATATGGACATGAACTAAAGGGGTGGGGAATGTGGGTGGGAGGGGGTGTGCAGGGTGGAGGGGAATGATGGGGAGAAATGGGACAACTGTAATAGCATAATCAATAAAATATAATTTAAAAAATGTGGTCCTAGAAATATATGTATTTTTAATGGTCCCCAATAGAGGTTCAGCTATGTTAGGAATAAAAATGATTTCTACTTCTAGAAAGTAAAACTAGATCCTAGTCTCAGCACATGGAGTTTACAGTTAATTTTAGTTAGTGATTCATATTGGGCTTCTTTTCAAGCAACAGAAATTGCCTCTGGCTAATTAAATGGAAGAATGTGGAAGGATATGCACTGATGTGGCAGAAATGCCAGAGAATGCACTGGGAATCTGGGTTCCCTAGCAGGATAGTAAGAAACTTGGTTAGGGCACTCCACCGCTGGCTCCACCTCCACTGAGCATTGGCTTTTGGCTGTGATGGGATTTCCACTTGGCCAAAGACAATTTCTCCAAAGTTCTAAGCAGGAACCTTGGATTGGCTGAGTTTAAGCAATGAACCAGTTCTCTGGTTGTCCATCGGCTTCTCAATGAGAAGTGGAGCCTCTTTGCCACCAGGGTCCACACAGCAGAGGATTTCTCCCAATTAGGAAGGGAGTTCTTTTCTTGGATATCCCAAAACAACAAACATACAGGAACCAACAGAGGTACATGGCAATGAAGAGTCTCCATTAAATGGTGACTGTTTTTTGGTTTATTTTTTCTGTGTTTTCAATAACCATGAACACATGAAGTGGACAATATGATTGTTAAAATCCCTAACTTCAATATGTGGTATAGATTTGACCTTCATCCCAGGATTTTTCCTAGTGTAGCAAAGGCACAGTTATTGTTTTTTCTTTTCCAGCTTCCTTTTTGTGCACATATTTGTGATATTTTCAAGTATAGAAGACAGATATTTGCTTTATCCCATATTCTATTCATGGTATCATTTCCATCAGCTTATTTTGCCATGAGTTCCACAATCAATAAATATTGTGGAGTAAGTATTAGGTTTCCAGGGTTGCCATAACAAGTACTACAATCCAAGTGTCTAAAAAACAAAAAAATCATTTCACACTTCTGGAGACTTCAAGCGTGATTAAGGTTTAGGCCAAATTGGTTCCTTCTGAGGGTTAAGAAGAATCTGTTCCCTGCCTCTCTCATAGCTTCCCGTGGGTTGCTGGCAGTAATTGGCATTCCTTGGTATGTAGACGCATCACCCCAAACATTGCCTTCATTTTCACATGAGGTTCTTCATGTGTGCATATCTGTGTCCAAATCTCCCTTTTTATAAGGACACCAGTCAGATTGAATTAGAGCTCAACTTAATAACTTCTAACTTGATTACCTCTGCAAAACTTGTATCTCCAAACTAGGTCACATTCTGAAGTACTAAAGGTTAGGATTACAACATCTTTTTGAGGGAAGACATAATTCAACCCATAACAACTTCTTAAATGGCTGTCTTTTCAGTGTGAGTTATTGGAAATATTGAGTCCTTCCTGGAGTTAAAAACAAACAAATAAACAAACATTAAAACCAAGGAATATGGGGGACTTCCGGCCAAGATGGAGGCGTAGGCAGACACACTGTGCCTCCTCGCACAACCAAAATTAAGGACAACAAAGATTTAGAAATAAGAAAACAACCAGAACTCAGAAAATTGAACTGTTTGGAAGTCCAACAACGATTCATCCAGACCGGTAAGAGGGGCGGAGTCGTGGCAGGAAAAAGCGGAGGTACAGACTGGGCACGCAGGCAGCAGCGGCTGGCAGCCCCCAGATGCACAGGCGGTGACTAGCAGACCCTGGGCACGGGGTGGCAACTGTACATATCCAGTGAGGCCGCACAAGGCAGCTGGCTGACCAGGTGGTCCCACATTCACGCGCAGATAATCCAGGCAAAGGGGAAGTGGTGGAACAGACTGGAATCCGAGAGTGAGCACAGCAAGCTCCAGTGTCTCCTCTCAGACCCCACCCCCACATACAGCGTCACTACCCAGCGACTGGGCTGTCCCACCCTGGGGAACACCTAAGGCTCCACCCCTCACTACGTAATAGCCGCGACTCAACCAAAAAAAAAAAA
>PVKU01006790.1:0-97556 GCA_004027475.1 Anoura caudifer
AAAAAAAAAAAAAAAAAAAAAAAAAAAAAAAAAAACTCCCGACAAACAAAAGCCCTGGACTGGATGGTTTCAAAGGAGAATCATAGAAAACATTTAAGGAAGAACTAATTCCTATCCTTCACAGACTATTACAAAAAATCCAAAATGATGGAAGACTCCCAAACTCTTTTATGAAGGCAGCATCATCCTAATCGAAAAACCAGATAAAGATGCAACAAAGAAAGAACCTGAGGCCAATATTGCTGATGAACGTAGACACCAAAATCCTCAACAAAATATTGGCAAATGGCATCCAGCAATACATTAAATGACCATACACCATGACCAAGTGGGATTCATCCCAGGGATGAAATAATGGCACAATATTCACAAATCAGTAAATGTAATACATCACATAAACAAAAGCAAAGACAAAAATCACATCATATGAATAGGTGCAGAAAAAGCATTTGATATGGTACAGCACCCACTTATGATAAAAACACTCAGCAAAGTGGCAATAGAGGGAGCATTCGTCAGCATAATGAGGGTCATATATGAAAGACCTACAGCCAACATCATACTCAATGGGCAAAACCTAAAATGTGTTCCACTCAGGAACAAGACAGGGTTGTCCATTTTCATGACTTCTATTCAACATAGTATTGGAAGTTTTAGCCACAGCAATCAGACAAGAAAAGGAAATAAAAGGCATCCAAATTAGAAAAGTGGAAATATTGGGGTTCATAGGTCCTTTTGGATTGGTGTTTCAGAGTTCTTAGGATATAATCCTAGCAGTGGAATTGCTGGGTCAAAAGGCAGATCCATTTTTAGTTTTTTTTCGAAAATTCCGTACCGTTTTCCATAGTGGTTGTACCAGTTTGCATTATCTCACCTTTAACAGGAGCCTAAACAACAAAACAAACAAACAAGTAAAATATAACCAAGTACACTGAAATTGCAAACAGGCTGACAGTCACCATAGGGGAGAGAGGAGGGCATTTCAGGGGAAAAGGGGAAGCGTTGACAGGAAAGATTATAAAGGATACATGGACAAAAACTACAGGGTGGGTGGAAATGGGAGGGAGGTAGTGAGGTCTGGGCAGTGGGCTGGGTTTGGAGTAAAAGACAGAAAACTGCACAAGAACAACAATTAAAATAAAATTTAAAAAGGAAAAAGAAAAAAAGAAAAGAGGAACCAAAACTGTCATTGTTTGTAGATGACATGATAGTGTACATAGAAAATCCTGTAGACTAGGCCAAAAAAACTGCTCGACCTAATAAATGCATTTGGCAAAACAGTGGGATAGAGAGTCAATATACAGAAATCAAAGGCATATTTGTATACCAACAATGAAACAGCAGAAGCAGAAATCAAGAGAAAAGTCCCATTTGATATAGCAAAAAGAAAAATAAAATACCTAGGAATAAACCTAACCAAGGAGGTAAAAGACCTGCATGCAGAAAACTACACAACACTGAAGAAAGTAATCAAGGAACACACAAACAAATGGAAACATACACCGTGTTCATGGATCAGAAGAATTAACATCATCAAAATGTCCATACTACCCAAAGCAATTTACAGATTCAATGCAATACCTATTAAAGCACTAATGGCATATTTCACAGATATAGAACAAACACTTCAAAAATTTATATGGAACCATAAACGACCCTAAATAACTGCAGCAATTTTGAGAAAGAAGAGCAAAGTAGGAGGGATCACTATACCTGACACCAAACTGCATTACAAGGGCACTGTAATCAAAAGAGCCTGGTACTGGCATAAAACCAGTCACATGGACCAATGGAACAGAACAGAGAGCCCCAAAATAAACCCAAGTCTCTGTGGTGAATTAATATTTGACAAAGGGGGGCAGCAACATAAAATGGTTTAGAAAAGGGTTCTTGAATTCTGTGCCTGAAAGTGATCCATGAATAATCTCTGAACAAAAATCTGTGCATGGACAGTGCTGTTAAGTTTCTTCTTTCCAACAAGTAATTTTTTGGTTGAGTTTTTCCCTTCCAATGTCCATATTTTGAAAATAGTAATTAAATGTTTAGGAGGCAGTGTGGTCTATTGGCATTAGAGTGGGGTAAACCTGAGTTTTCATAGTGATTCTGCTCATTGTCTTAGGCAAGGTTACCTCTCTGTACGTCACTACCATCATCTTTAAAATGAAAATTTTTCCACAAAGCATTGTGAGGAAGAGCTGAGGCAGTATTTTTAAGGAACTCCATAAATGTTTGCTTGCTTTTTTTTAAGATTTTATTTATTTTATATTTAGACAGAGAGGAAAGAAGGAGATAGGGTGAGAAACATCAATATGTGGTTTCCTCTCTCATGGCCCCTACTGGGACCTGGCCCAAAACCCAGGCATGTGCCCTGACTGGAAATTGAACTGGTGACCCTTTGGTTTGCAGGCTGGTGCTCAATCCACTGATCCACACCATCCAGGGCTGTTTGCTCTTTATAAAATATTTTCCTTCACAAATATCTAAACCTTTCACAATTTACCTTAAAGGCATTGCCTGAAATTTACTCCCTGACCGAGTTTTGTGAAATCAATGTGTTTTGTGGCATTAATCAGGGTGCAGTGTGACTCTGATGTATGGAATATACTAGATGTTTTTCTATCAGTTTTAATGATAGAAAGTTCAGGTTTCAAGTCATATTGTCTTTTTATGAGTCTGTATGTAATGTGTTTATCAAGCATATGATGACCCCTGGGAATTATTCACCACAAATAAACACATTTCATTTTATACCTCATGTGATACCCTTTCAAGGAGAAGCTTAAAATAAATTGACATGTGTGAATTACAAAGATTAAGCTTTTATTAAAAATCATGCAGAATTTATTCTAACCATATTTGATTTACATATATAAGAAAAATTATATCCATTGTTTAATTTCAGATTCCATCACTGAAAGCTTTTGTTACCTTGCATAAATCTCTTTACGTTTCTCTATACTAGTTTCATGAAGTACAAAACAGCCATTATAATACCTACTGCCAATAAGAATAGCAAAATAAATGAGCACCTTAAATTAAAAATATTGCCATGTCAAATTGACTGGATAAAGAGAAATCTGAGAAGGTGGTATGATGTGAAGTTAAAAGAATAGTTTAGTGAGTGACAAAGTTGGTCATAAACAACAACAAATGATAGTTTAAGCTTTAGAGCACATGGAGATAGCAGAAACTGTCCCATAGCTACCTATAACTAACTTCATTATACAAACACTGAAGCCATCTTTAAAAAGTCTAAATATGTTCTGACTGGGTGGCTTAGTTAGTTGGAACATCATCCCATACACCAAAAGGTTGTGCGTTTGATTTATGGTTAGCATATATAACCTAAGTTGCAGGTTTGATCCCCAGTCAGGGTGCATACTGGAGGCAAGTGATTGATATTTCTCTCTCACACTGATGTCTCTCTCTTCCCCATCCCTCTCTCTCTAAAATCAACAAATGTATCCCCCAGTGAGGATTTAAAAAAAAGTCTAAATAATATACCTATCTGGACTTCCAAAATATTCCTCCAACCTGGTACAGTAAGTTGAGTCAAAATCAATTGTATGAGATGTTTTGCTCAATAAAATCAAACTGTTCCATTTTAAGGAAAACATCAGACCTAGGTTAATTCAAATATTTCAAAACAGTGATTAAATATTTATAAATCTGTGTTGTGTATATATGTAAATCTGCACTTTGTGTGTGTGTGTATATATATATATATATACATACATACATATACAGTCTTCTTTGAAAAAATAACTACAAGTTCATAAAACATGAAATAATTTTAATCAATTTATTTCCTCCCTTGTGTAATTGAATGTGAACACTTTTCTCATTTAAACACTGAAACAAAAGCCTGTCATTAGGCTTTTGTTTGTAAAAGATTCATCTCTTGTAGATTAAAATGACAACTTTGAGACAGACTGGCATGGAAGCTTGAGAGCTCATATGATTCTTCTCCCTTTGGAGTAAATTACCATATTTTTCAGACTGTAAGATACATCCCCCCCCAATTTGGGAAGAATAATAGTTGTTAATGCTGCTGTTGAGTTCTGTTAACATTTACATTGGGTCAATTATTATGTTATTTATGTTATTAAATATTTTACCACATTTTTTCTTCAAAATTTTTTCCAGTTTTCCTCCTCTAAAACCTAGTTGCGTCTTATGGTCTGAAAATATGGGTATATACTTAAATTTAACAAAAATTTTCTGCCTTTTTAATTCTTCAAAATTGTAAGTGTTTTGTAGCAATTTGAGTCTAAAAGTGAAATTTAGCATGTCATAAAGTCTATCAGATGCAATTTAAGTATAAAATAACAGAAGCTCGGCATTAAAAGGGACCTTAAAGATCATCTAGTCCAGTCTCTTCTATTTCCATTCCTGGAAAGTGGTCTTTGAACAATGCCAGTAGTGAAGAACTCAGTATGCAGAAAGTCCATCCCATCATTGACCAGGCTATACTGTCACCTTTTTCTGGGTATGTGATACCCAACCTTAACATAGTATTTCACATGCAGTCCAATCTGGGGAATAGGGTTACTCTGGGCTTGGCAGAATTGAGGAACTGATTGGGTTTGAGTATATAACAATAAAGTTGGCTAAACTGACATGTCTAAAATGTTTGGGAAATGAATATCCAGGCCAAATGGTAATGCATTAAATTTGTGACCATACACAAGTTATTTTGATACTTTATGTGTTTATTTTTAAAATGGAGGTTGTAAAACTCATTTAGATAGTTTGTTGTCTAAAGAAGAAATAATGTGTGTAAATCAAGGTACCTGGCCCAAATAAGTGACCTAGTGAATGGTAGCTGTTATAAATTTTATCTTAGCTTCAGACAATGCTAATCTTTAAAGAAAAGGAATATAATAAACCATGAGGTAAAAATGCTTATAAACATTATGTTGTTCTTTGTTGTTGAAGTGCTTCAAAGTAATCATAAAACATCAGTTATTACTTTTTTAAGTCTGTAGCTGTTGACAGTATTGGGGATTGAAACTAATCTATACTGGCCTTAAGCCATACTGTGGAGGTTTTCTTTTTGAATAATAATCTGTATAGCTTTTTAGTTGTCATTTGTTCCTCTTGTAAAGCAAGTTGTTATAAAAACATGTTTTCAACTTGAGAGTCTTATAGATTAAAATATGTATGAATTTATGGCAGTTGCGTGAATCTTGATATCCATGCCATGAATCAACAACTTTCAACCTTTTTCATCTCATGGTACACATAAACTAATTACTAAAATTCTGTTGCACTCCAAAAATATACATGTGCTGGTCTGACAAAAAATAGGTATAATTTTGATTCATTCACACTGGAAGGCTATGGTGTTGTTTTTTTTTATTTTCTTATTTTACCATCTAAGGGAAAAGAGGTCAGTGCCCCTGACTAAATAGTCAGGTATCGCATGTTTTAGCCATGGCATCCTGGATAAAAATTACTGCCATAAATCATTGCATATTCAAAATTATATTCATGACTTAAATGTAAAAGGAATAATCTTAAAACATATGGTACCAATGTAAGTGTTCACAGAAAGTAGGTGAATACCAGTAGTATCACTTACCTTACTCTGTGAATTTCCCTTACATTCATTTTCGTTAATGAATTCAATGTGTTTCTGTAGCTTAGTAAAATTAAGTGAGAGGATTAAGCAAGGTGTTAGTTTTAAGGACATTTTGGCCTATTGTTATTTAGCTCCTCTGTGTTATATTTATGCCACTATTACTCAGCTTATGATTTATAGCCCTTTCAGCTACCTTCCTAATAAGCTGCTAACAATTTGTTTTCCTGCAGTTCATCTAGAATCGAAAATGTGATGTTAAATAACTTTGTGGTAATTTTTAGTTCAACTGATTTTTTTCAGCGCTCATCACTGTACATTATCCAATCTTTTCTTTAAATGTACTAGCTTAAATGTTTGTTTTTTGTATTCAGTAATTATTTTAATTAGGGAAAGTGTTTTTTAATCACTCTGAATTCTCTTTCTTGGATTTTATTTCCAAAAGTGTGCATTCTAAAGGAAAATCAGGTGAAGATGTGCAATGATCTGTGAAATCTTAAGAGTGAATGTTTGAAATCCAAATGTTGTTATTCATCATTTGGGACCAGTAACTTCAACTGTTTTGCCCCATTAAGCAATGGTCAGTTTCTCCCCTTACATTTATTGTATTTCTATTTTTAAATATTGAATAACCAGGTCACGATGGCATAAATTTAAATTTGGCTCACCCAGCTTCACACTTAAATACAGCTCTCAGTCCTAGAGCAATATTGTCTGTAGAATGTCCTGAGGTGGTTGGGCATCTATTCATGAGCAGTTTCTGTTTAGCCATTAGATGTGGCTATGGCAGTTCAAAATTAGTCTCTTCCTTTGCTTTGGTCACTATCTAACTTCTCCTAAAGATTCTGGGCTCTATAAGATGCAGCTCTCAGTGCCTGGGAGAGTACACTAATTAGACATTCCTTAGGTTACTTACCTTCTCTTCCCACTTTCTCTTCCTGAGTAGACTTCTTTCCATTTATCTTATCTTTTGCATCTCAGTATGTGAGAGTAGACATAAATGTTTCTTTTAAGTTCTCTTTATAAGTTTCTCTTTGTTCTTTGTTTTTTTAATTCGTTTCTTCTGTTAAGATTTTTTTCTTTTCAAAGTTTTGAGAACTAGACCATCTGTTTTTGCTCCTTCATTTGAATAGTTGGGACTTATTGCCAGTGAGACCCATGCTGGACATATTTGATGTGATTACAATGTCTTGGGTTAATGTAGTCCCTATTCAATTTACAGCTCTTTGTTGAACATTTGGTATTAGTAATGGAATCTGAAACCTGATCATGAATATAGTATTACAATTTTAATGCTTTCACAGTGTTTATAATTCATTCTCAGTTTTGTCTTTATATTGCATGTGAAGAGACATTTGGTTCTTGTAGAGGGAAAAATTGAACTGAGACTTACAAGTCCCCAATCATATTAGAATAAATTTTCAAATGAATATAAGAATAAAATATACTTATTCATCTACAAATTCTTGATTTTTGTATAATTTAATGTTTTATAATTTGGAAGTAAACATTTAAGAAGCCATTCCTTTATCAAGTTAACTATTCATTGATTAATTCAGTTTTTGAGTGCTCTAGGATGTATAACATATGGCCAAGGCAAAAACACATTTAGGTCATAAGAAGAAATAATTGAATCATAATAATCAGTTGACAAAAATGGTAGGGCCATTTTTGTTAAGGCTTCCATTGAGAGACATATATTTAAAGTGTAGATTTTATTGTGTTTCAAGAACAATTCATAAACTCCAACTATTAAAAGTAGCAATGATATTTACCTGTCATATATGAAAACCTCCTTATTTTACTTTATTAGCTGATAATTTTATAAAAACTTTATGAAAGAGCTCAGATTTGCTTCTTGTGCTTAAGTCATAAAAATAACAGGTTATAATTAAACCAACAGAGCCTTTGCAAATGTGAATGTTTGGGTTTTTGTGATCAGCATGATCACCCTGGGATGTCTGCCCCTTTATTGTTGTTCTCTTTGCTGGAGAAGGTAGGCAAAGATAAACTTTCATTTTCCAATTGCTGAGTATACTTAGATATTTCTGCGTAGATGCATTTATACATAGGCTCCATAAACATGGATTATGTTTGGGTTCCTTTTGTTTAAAAGGAGGTAGCTTGGTAGAAACCTAAATGTAGAACTATCATAACATTTTAAATATTCATGTTATTTTATTTTTTCATAAATTTAAGACATATTCTTACATAGTCTGTGCATTCCCTTATCAAACAAAATACTAATTGGAATAAAAAATAAATCAGTGAGCTGGGGTATGTTTGGAGAGGAGATGATTATTAACTGCAAATCAGAAGAATTCACTTATCAGATTTTCTCTTAGCATCTTACACAAAGTCCCAGTGGGCTATTGGAATGATGCTTCTAGTTTTTTTTTTTTTTTTTTTTTTAAATAGCTGTGACAGAGTGAGTTGGAGGTAGAAAACAGGGCCAGGGCTAGGGAGAGGTGAGTGAGGCACTTGGAGCACAAGATTTAAGGATGCACTTAACTCTCAGGTTTGTGCAAATGTAAGGTTGGCATTAACGTGACCCTGAGAGCATGCACCACCTCATATTCTCTGGTAAAAAAAAAAAAAAGTGCTGGTTGAAGATTAAACATCTTCAATGGTTTTGTTCTAGATAATGAGAAAGTGATATTTGAGTTACCAAAAATTATTTAGATTTCACCGGAAGATTTAGATTTATACACATATTAACTTATTTTCTTTAAAAATCATTTTTTCCCTTTCTGTATCTTTTCCTTGAGTCTGATGAATGCATCATTGTATTTTCAATTCACAGCAAGGTGCTTCATGTGTAATGGGAGCTTAATATATTTTTATTGAATGAATGAATGATTGATAAATAAAGAAATACAGTTGATAAAGTTGGCTAGCCTAAAAGGCAATCCTATAGTTTTAAACTTTCTCATAGCTTATGTCATTTTGTCAGACCACTTTAAATACACTATTAGGTCACAGCCTTTCAGCTCCTCTAGTTTTCATACGACAATTGATTATTTTCTCAGTTTTCATGTGGTTTCTTATACTAAATGGGTAATTTCTATTCCTATGCTACCCTCATTTTCTTTCTTTTCCTAGGTATTTGGGAATAGGATTGGAATTTTTAACTCTTCTTCTCTCCAAAGCTTGATTTCTTTCTCTTTTTTTAATTTTATTTTAATTCTTGTTCTTGTACAGTTGTCTGCCTTCTACTCCCATCCCAGCCCACCACCCCAGACCTCCCAATCTCCCTCCCATTTCCAGCCACCCTACCTTTTGTCCATGTGTCTTTTATACTTGTTGCTCTAAACCCTTCCCCTTTCCCTTGAAATTCCTTCCCCTCTCCTCTCTGGTGATGGTCAGCCTGTTCTCAATTTCAGTGTCTTTGGTTATATAATGCTTGTTTGTTTGTTCTGTTGATTAGGTTCCTGTTAAAGGTGAGATCATATGGTATTTGTCTTTCATCTCCTGGCTTATTTTGCTTAGCATAATGCTCTCCAGTTCCATCCATGCTGTTGCGAAGGGTAGGAGCTGCTTCTTTCGTTCTGCTGCATAGAATTCCATAGTGTAAATGTACCATAGTTCCTTGATCCATTCATTTGCTGAAGGGCACCTAGGTTGCTCCTAATTCTAGGCTATTGTAAATTGTGCTGCTGTGAACATTGGGGTTCATAGGTTCTTTTGGATTGGTGTTTCAGGGTTCCTAGGATATAATCCTAGCAGTGGAATTGCTGTGTCAAAAGGTAGGTCCATTTTTAGTTTCCTTAGAAAATTCCATATTGCTTTCCATAGTGGTTGTACCAGTCTGCAATATCACCAACAGTGCACTAGGGTCCCCTTTTCTCCACAAACTCCCCAACGCTTGTTGTTTGTTGCTTTGTTTGTGATGGCCATTCTGACTGGTATGAAGTGGTATCTCATTGTGGTTTTAATTTGCATCTCTCTGATAGTTAGTGATATTGAGCATCTTTTCATATGTCTCTGGATCCTCTGTATGTCCTCCTTGGAGAAGTGTCTGTTCAAGTCTTTTGCCCATTTTTTAATTGAGTTTTCTTAGAGTGGAGTCATGTAAGTTCTTTATATATTTTGGAGATTAAAACCTTGTGTGAGGTATCATTGGCAAATATGTTTTCCCATACAGTTGGTTCCCTTTTTATTTTAATACTGTTTTCTTTAACCATGCAGAAGCTTTTTATTTTGATGAGATCCCATTTGTTTATTCTTTCCTTTAAGCCCCTTGCTTTAGGGGACATATCAGTAAAAATCTTGCTGCATGAAATATCTGAGATTTTCCTGCCTATGTTCTCCTCCAGGACTTTAATGGTGTCACAGCTTATATTTAAATCTTTTATCCATCTTGAATTTATTTTTGTGTATGGTGTTAGTTGGTGTTCAAGTTTCATTTTTTTGCCTGTAGCTGTCCAGTTGTCCCAACACCGCTTGTTGAGGCTACTTTTACTCCATTTTATGTTGCTGCCTCCTTTGTCAAATATTAATTAACCATAGAGACTTGGGTTGATTTCTGGGCTCTTTGTTCTATTACACTGGTACATGTGCCTGTTTTTGTGCCAGTACCAGGCTGTTTTGATTACAGTGGCCTTGTAATAGAGTTTGGTATCAGGTATTGTGATCCCTCCTACTTTGCTCTTCTTTCTCAAAATTGCTGCAGCAATTCGAGGTCATTTATGGTTCCATATAAATTTTTGAAGTGTTTGTTCTATGTGAAATATGCCATTGGTACCTTAATAGGTATTGCATTGAATCTGTAAATTGCTTTGTGTAGTATGGACATTTTGATGATGCTAATTCTTCCGATCCATGAATACGGCATATGTTTCCATTTGTTTGTGTCTTCCTTGATTTCTTTCTTCAGTGTTGTGTAGTTTTCTGCATACAGTTCTTTTACCTCCTTGGTTAGGTTTAATCCTAGTTATTTTATTTTTCTTTTTGCTATATCGAATGGGATTTTTTTCTTGATTTCTGCTTCTGCTGTTTCATTGTTGGTATACAGAAATGCCTTTGATTTCTGGATATTGACTTTGTATCTGGCTGTTTGGCCAAATTCATTTATTAGGTCAAGCTGCTTTTTGGCTGAGTCTATAGGATTTTCTATGTACACTATTATGTCATCTGCAAACAATGATAGTTTTGTTTCCTCTTTTCCAATTTGGATGCCTTTTATTTCTTTTTCTTGTCTAATCACTGTGGACAATACTTCCAATACTATATTGAATAGAATTGGTGAAAGTGGACAACCTTGTCTTGTTCCTGATCTTGGTGGAAAAGTGTTTAGTTTTGCCCATTGAGTATGATGTTGGCTGTATATCTCTCATATATGGCCTTTATTATGTTGAAGAATGATGTCTCAGTTCCCATTTTGCTGAGTGTTTTTATCAAATATGAGTGCTGTACCTTATAAAATGCTTTTTCCACATCTATTGAAATGATCATGTGATTTTAGTCTTTGCTTTTGTTTATGTGATGTATTACATTTACTGTTTTGCAAATGTTGAACCACCCTTGCATCCCTGGGATGAATCCTACTTGGTCATGGTGTATGATCTTTTTAATGTATTGTTGGATGCAGTTTGCCAATATTTTTGTTGAGGATTTTAGCATCCATGTTCATCAGCGATATGGTCCTGAAGTTTTCTTCCTTTGTTATGTCTTTATCTCATTTGTGGATTAGAATGATGCTGGCTTCAGAAAAAAAGTTTGGGAGTCTTCCATCATTTTGGATTTTTTTGAAAAGTTCATGAAGGATAGGGGTTAGTTCTTCTTTAAATGCTTTGTAGAATACTCCTGTGAAACCATCTGGTCCTGGGCTTTTGAGTGTCAGGCATTTTTTGGTTAGTGCTTCAATTTCATCTGCTGTTATTGGTCTGCTCAGGTTTTCTGTTTCTTGTTCATTGAGTTTTGGGAGATTATATTTTTTTAGAAACTTGTCCATTTCACCTAGGTTTGCAAATTTCCTGGCATACAGTTCTTCATAGTAATTTCTTCAAATTCTTTGTATTTCTGTGGTGTCAGTTGTAATCTCTACTCTTTCATTACTGATAGTGTTTATTTGGGTCTCTCTCTTTTTTTCTTGATGAGCCTGCTTAAAGGCTTGTCAATTTTGTTTATCTTTTCAAAGAACCAGCTCCTGGATTCATTGATCCTTAGAGTTGTGCTTTTAGTCTCTATATCATTTAATTCTGCTCTGATCTTGATTATTTTCTTCCTTCTACTTGCTCTGGGTTGTCATTGTTGTTGTTCCTCAAGTTCTTGTAGGCGTAGGGTTGTTTCTTTGAGATGTTTCTATCTTTTTTAGGTAGGCCTGTATCACTAGAACTTCCCTCTGAGGACTGTCTTTGCTGTGTCCCATAAGTTTTGGGTTGTTGTGAGTTCATTTTCATTTGTTTCTAGAAACTTTGTGATATCCTCCCTAATTTCATTCTTGACCGACTCATTGTTTAATAGCATGCTATTCAATCTCCATGATTTTGAGGACTTTGTGTTTTTCCCCTTGGGGTTGGTTTCTAGTTACAGTCCCTTATAGTGGGAGAAAATTTTTGGTATGATGTTAATTTTCTTGAATTTGTTGAGGTTAGTTTTGTGTCCTGTCATGTGGTCTATCTTTGAGAATGTTCCATGTGCATTTGAAAGGAATGTGTATTTAGTTTCTTTGGGATGAAGGGCTCTGTATATATCAGTTAAGTCCATTTCATCTAGAGTATTGTCCAATGCCACAATATCTTTGTTGATTTTTTGTTTAGAAGATCTGTCCAGTTTTGACAGTGGGGTGTTAAAATCCCCTACTATAATTGTGTTGCTGTCAATATCTCTCTTGCAGCCCTCTAAGATTTTTCTTTATGTATTTAGGTGCTCCTATGTTGGGTGCATATATATTTACAATGTTTATGTGTTCTTCGTGGATTCTTCCTTTGAGTATTAGGAAGTGACCTTCTGGGTTTCTCTTTATGGCCCTTCTTTTGATGTCTATTTTGTCTGATACTAGTATTGCTACCCCAGCTTTTTTTTCCTGTTCATTTTCTTGGAAAATTTGTTTCCAGCCCTTCACTTTGAGTCTGTGTTGGTCTTTTGTCCTGAGGTGGGTCTCTTGTAGGCAGCATACGTGTGGGTCATGCTTTCTTTTCCATTCAGCTATTCTATGCCTTTTGATTGGAGCATTTAATCCATTTACATTTAATGTTATTATTTATAGGTACTTATTCATTGCCATTTTTGTACCTGTGCTCCTCTCCCTCTCTCTCTCCTTTCCTTACTTTCCTTTAGTATATCTTGCAGAACTGGTTTGGTAGAGGTGTATTCTTTGAGACTTCTTTTGTCTGGGAAGTTCCTTATTTGGCCTTCTATCTTGGTTGAAAGCATTGCTGGGTAAAGTAGTCTTGGTTGCAGGCCTTTGGTTCTCATTACTTGGAATATTTCTTGCCATTCTCTTCTGGCTTGGAGTGTTTCCATTGAGAATTCAGTTGCTAACCTAATTGGCACTCCCTTGTATGTTACTTCCTTTTTCTCCCTTGTTTCCTTTAAGATTCTCTTTTTGTCTTGGAATTTTGCCATTTTAATGATGATGTGTCTTGAAGTGGGCCTCTTTGTGTTCCTCTTGATTGGGACTCTCTGTGTTTCCTGGATTTGTGTGACTTTTTCTCTTATCAAATTAAGGAAGTTTTCCATCATTTCTTTTTCAAATAGGTTTTCTATCCCTTCCTCCTCTTCTCCCTCTGATATCCCTATTATATGGATATTATTAAGTTTCATATTGTCTTGCATTTCTCTTAATTCCTCTTCATTCCTTCTGAGCCTCTTTTCCTTTTCTTGCTCTTTCTGCATGTTTTTTCTACTTGGTCCTCCAGCTTGCTGATCTGATCATCTGCTTCATCAGTTGTGCTTTTCATTCCTTCCTGTGTTCTTTAGTTCAGAAATTGTTTTTTTTCATTTCCACTTGTCCCTTGCTGATAGTTTCTATTTCCTTTTTCATGTTGTTATAGCTTGCAGTGAGTTCCTCGTAGTTTCCCCGTAGTTTCTGGTTGCTCATTGAGAGCTCTTGGAGCTTCCTGACAACCATTTCTTTGAACTCAAAATCTGATAGTCAAGTTGCCTTCATTTCATTTAGCGTTCTTTCAGGGGCTTCCTTCTTTTCTTTCATTTGGGGTTTGTTTCTTTGTCTTCCCATTGTTTGTGAGATTCTTCTTGTTAGGCTCAGCTTCTTAAATTGATTTGTTCTGGCTCCCTGGGTTTATGATGTGAACTTCTGTGGTAAAATACCTGTGAGATTCAGTGGTGCTGTCTCCTTCAGGTATCCTGGTGTTCACAGCTTCCAGTGTCTCAGCTGTTGAAATTCCCCCTCTTTGGGACCAACTCTGGTCTTTCCACAGTTCCAGGGTTTTTGTTTTGTTTCGTTTTTTCTTTTTTTGTCTCAATCATAGGTATTTCAAAAAAAGAGGAAGAAAACAAAGAAAAGAATTTTAAAAATGGAAAGAGAATAAAGAAAAGCAGAAAGAAAAAGAAAAAGAGAAAGGAAGAAGGTGTAAGATTGGAAAGCAAGGAAGAAGAAATAAAACAAGAAAGAAGTAATGAGAAGCAAAAGGAGTTGAGGGATAAAAAGGTAAAAATAATGAAAAAATAATTAAAAAAAAACTAACTCTTGCTGTTATCAATCTTGCTAAGCTAGTTTTTTCTGGCCTTGCTGACTGTAGTCGCTAAGGAGTGAACATGTGGTGTTCCTCCCTATTCAGCACTCAATTATCTTTGGGCTACTGTCCTCAGAGCTAGCCCAGGGCCTCTCTGCAGAGAGCCTCAGGCATCTATTCTGAGGTGGTGTGCACCTACCACATACCCGCGCAAGCGCTAATGATCTCCCAGCCTTCCATGCAGGGGCACCAACTATCGTGCGAGCATTAATTGTCCCCCATGCAGGTCACACGCAGGTGCCAAAGATCTCCCAGCAGTCCACACATGTCCCCGATGATGCACGGGCACCCAGCAACAGCAGTGCATGTCCCTGGTGCCATGTTGGCACCAAGAGACCGCAGTGCAGGTCCCCCAGTGGCACGCTGGCAGCAATGGATCCCCGCGCAGCTCTTCCCAATGTCATGTGGGTGCAGAATGCACAGTCCTCCCAGGGCTATGAGATCTTAACTCCTCTCTGAGATTTCAAGCAACCAAGTTTATCCCAGTGCTGCCGAAACCTTGTTTGGCTGAGCAGGGAGCGGTTGACCTGGCTCCCTCCCTCCCTAGAGTCTTATGGCTAGCGCTGGCCAGGGATCTCAGGCCTTGCCCTGGTCTTTGCGCTGCTGGAGTACTCTCCTTACTGTCTGGTTTTTCAATGTCCACTGCAATTTTCGATCACCTGTTTTCAAATATGCTCTGTTTCTGGTGTCTGTTTGCTGTGCTCGCTGTAAATCAGCCAGGTTTTTCTCTTGTGTCTAGGGGGAAGAGGAATGTGCTTCCTCCTACCATGCTGCCATCTTCCTTCTCCCAAAGCTTGATTTCTTATAAAAGATAACCCATACATAAAAATGAAATGATGTTTACTAGAAACTGGTGGCCAGGATAATGCTGTGCAGTTTAGTGTTTTATATAATAGTAGTGGTATAATAATTCCATTATGGCCTCTTTAGTATGCCTCTGCCAAGGATTTTTAAGGGGATGTTTAGATACACTGGATTTTTCTCTAAAATGAATTCCAAGTGATTATTCTTGGTAAGTGAAGAGTATGTACATTAAACACCATAAAATTTTCTTTACTATGACTAATTACTTAATAAACTTATTTTACTGTTTTATAAGTGTGATATATTTCTTAAGTAATCTTGAGATGATTATTGCAACCCTAGAACAGATGTCAGTTTCAGCTTGATGCTTAGCCGAATTTTCAAGGACAGTGGGCATTTGAGGGTGAATGAAGCACTATCAGCTTTTTCTAGAAAGTTGAAAGAGGCAAGGGGAATAATTGTGTTAGAACAAGAGACTGTCCTTGATACCAGACAAAAAGGTTAAATGTTGTTCAAGCCTGCTGAAATCCCCCTTCTGTGGGGAAGATATCTCTTCAGAACTATCGCTTAAATTCACTTCCTATTCTTCATTTCAAAGAATAAAGTGATAAAATATTACAGTAGACAACACAAGTGATCCCATAAAAGGTAAATAGCTGCAAAAGTAAAAATATGCAGTGTGGTTTTTTAAGAAAGAAGTCAAATGCAGTTGTTTGTCTAAATCAGAAGGGCTAAAAGCCAAGTCGGGATCTGAAGTAACATGATCTGAGCCTGTTTGTTGGGAGAACTTTTGAGACATTGTAACATACTATTAATCTCCTCCTGGGGCTGAATCCTGTCCTAGGAGTCAAATATGCATTACTTCAGGAAAAAGCTCTCCTCTCTTGACCTTCAGTGGTAAGTCAGAGTAAATGATGTCAGGATATTCCCCAGCTCCTGCAATTTGGACAGTGCCTCTTATTTACAAATCATGTAAGGAGCTAACAACTAGCAAGAGATGGAGAAATAAGAAATGAGAAATAATATGAGCAGGTAGGAGAAATGAAAGCAGTTTAGATGAAGAGGATAATCACATTCCAGAGTCAAATATATCTCATTCTTTTGGTGCCTAATTCATGCTCTCCACAATGAACCACATTTAGTCATTGTTTGCTTGTGTTAGGTATTGTAGAGAGCACAGAAATGTCTAAGAAATAGACCCTACTTTTAAGAAGCTTAAATCTACCTTAAAATAAATACCAAGCATGATATATTAAATAACAATATAAAATGGAATATAATTAAGAACTAAAATGGAATGGAAGATGGCAGCATGGTAGGTGGGAGTGGAGCCCACTTCCCTCTGCATACAGGTGGAACACCTAGCCGACCTTCTGAGGAACAGAGTAAACAGCCAATGGAATCCAAGCATATATGAAGATTGGAGGCCAAAATTGCAGAGGACATTGAAAAACAGACAGTAAGGAGATTGTGTTGGGATGGTAGGGTCCCTGGGACCAGAGAGGGGACCAGTGCTGCTGCATCCCCAGCCCAGCTCCTGCTGCAGGATTCCGGGATAAGAGCCAAATCAACCTGTTCCCTCCCCTGCCAAACAGGGAGGACATAGAGGCACCAGGATGGACCTGGATGCTTAAAGTCACTGAGGGGAATAAAGATGAAGTGGGAGTTGTGCACAGGAGTGGTGCTTACTTGCTAGGACTGTAGATTCCTGTTAGTTCATTACCAGAGAAGTTGGAGAGCCAGGTGATACCTTGAGAAGGGAGAAAAGTTGGGCCATGATAGACCCTGACCCAAATAGTCTCTAGTTTGGTTGGAAAGCTGGACTGTGTGAGAGACTGGACACTTATTAAGAGTGTCAAGCTTGAACAGGAGAATTTTATTTAAAAAAATGTTCTTGTGGCTATTTATGGAATTCTCCCTCAGTGGCCACCCCAACCTCCATGGCTGCACCCCTGCCCATGCCCCACCCTCTCCCCTGCTTAGCTGGCTGGCTAGCTAAGAAGAAGCAGGAGGCACTTCACACAGAAGAGAGCAGCAGGACTCAGAGAGTTAGCAGTCCCCAGAAAGACTTCACTCAGTGGGAGAGCTGAACTATCTTGAAGAGAATTTAAGAGTGCCTAGCACTTAGGACAGCAAAGAGGGAGAACTTGGTGTATGAGTTTCCTCTAATTAGTGCACGTCAAGGATGGCACAACTGGTGGATTGAAGGTGCCACCCTGGCACAAAAGTGCAGTGAGGGCCTGGCAGCAAATGGAAGAATTGGGCTGGAGGCTGGGCAACTGTGAAGAATGCGGACCAGACCTGGCTGCCATCCTCATAAAACCACAGCAAGAGAGAAAAGCAAAATCCAACCCCGCCCTCAGCCTGCAGCAGCCAGGAGGACCAGCAGAACTTGTTTGGCCAGTTTAAAATCAGCAGGAAGCTTTTCTTCCTTTTTTTCTTTTTTCCTCAAAGTGAAACAATAAGACCTGGAGGTGGGAAAGCACCAGAGTCAGATCTCAAGAGGGAACACAAGGCTAACTCCAACAACTGTGAAACTGAGACGAGTATCATTTTGCTATTCCAGAGAACTTGCATGTTATTATTTATTTGTATTATTATTTCATTATTTTACTTTTTATTTTATTACTACCTTTTAAATTCTTTCTGTTTAGTTTTCTTCTTTTATTTATTGTTTAATTGCATTGTTTGACTGTTTTTCCTTGTTCTCTCTTTCATAATGTATTTTTAATTTTTCTTCTATCACTTCACATGCCTTCCAATAGCACACTACTCTAGGTTGTGTACTTCCTAGTCTTGTTATTCAGGTCATATAGTTCTTGTCATATTATTGTTGTTCCAGTAGTATTGTAAATAATTGTTGCTCCATATAATTTTAAATACTACACAGCAACCCTCCCTGATCTCAGCCCATTTCACTATCTTCCAGAGCTTTATTACTGTTGTGGTTAACTCTATTCTCACACACTACTCCTATTTCTATCCTTTACTCTCACCATATCTCATAATCTGAACTCCTACAAGCACTCTGTTTTCTGGATTCAGCTCACAAGGATTCCTCCTCTAACAAGAGTCTTATCTCTTTTCTTCCTTTTATAAAAAGTAGCTAGTTGATTGAAATATTATGGATAACACCATACATATCCAAAGAATTTCCTATCTCTTCTCCACATTTTGCTATAATAAATCCCATAGAATATTCTCCAGCTGTCTTAATCCATTTTGCTTTCCCCTAGAACCTGATCACATACAAGAGTAGGTGGGAGCTGCAAACACCGGTATACCTTCTGGAAGAGAGAACCCACCAACAAAAGAACCAAACAATTAATAAAGGAAGATGGTGAAGGAGTGAGTGGAAGTCACACTAACTTCTTTCCAGGACTGATCTGGAATTACAACTAAACTGTGGAGATATTACCCAGAACAAACAACTCAATGATAATGAGAAAGAAGCCTCAAAACTCAGACACACAGAAGAACCAGCTTTGGCACAACTTGTCTGCACCTGCTTACAGGTGCATCATACAAGATGTCGTGGGCAGTGTGACCCTCAGTTAACCAGCTGGAGGGAAGGACCTACCAAAGAAAGAACCAACGATAATCAAAACTGAAATACATCCAGAGAGTCAACAAAAATGACATGCTAAGAGCAGCAAGTTCAGGAGATCAGTTAGACTGCACCACTGAAACTCACAGGTCTCCTGCCATAGAAGCTCACACTGTACACCCGGGGAGTCGGAACAGACCAATTTAAAAAGCAGAGGCTAACAAGAATAGTCTCACAAACAATGGGAAGACAAAGAAACAATCCCCAAATGAAAGGAAAGGAGGAAGCCTCAGAAAGAATTCTAAATGAAATAGAAGCAAGTCAACTATCAGATACTGAGTTCAAAGCAATGGTTATGAGGAAGTTCAATAAGCTCAGAGAGAATTACCAGAAACTACAGGGAAACTAAAATGAACTCACTACAAACTACATCAACATGAAAAAAGAAATAGAAACTATCAACAAGAGTGAATAGGAAATATAGAATACAATTTCTGAACTGACACAGCGGAAGGAATCAAAAGCAGGCTAAAAGAAGCAGAGGATCAAATCAGCGAGCTGGAGGACAAGGTAGAAAATAACAAACAGAAAGAGCAAGAAAAAGAAAAAAAAGATTCAGAAAGAAAGTAAAGGTGGTAAGGGAATGCTGGACAACATGAAATGTAATAATATTTGTATAATAGGGATACCAGAAAGAGAAGAAGAAGAGAAAGGGATAGAAAACCTGTTTGAAAGAGTTATGATGGAAAATGTCTCTAATTTGATGAGAGAAAACCTCACACAAATCCAGGTAACACAGAGTCCCAATCAAGATGAAACCAAAGAGGCCCAATTCCAGATACATCATGATTAAAATGTCAAAATTCCAAGACAAAGAGAGAATCTTAGAGGCAGCAAGGGAGAAACAGGAAGTAACATGCAAGGGAGCCCTGATAAGGCTAACAGCAGACTTCTCAATGGAAATGCTGCAAGCTAGAAGGGAATGGCAAGAAATATTCCAAGTAATGAAAACCAAAGGCCTGCAACCAAGACTACTCTACCCAGTAGGATTTCAATTATAATGGAAGGCCAAATAAGAAGTTATCCAAACAAAGGAAGACTCAAAGAATGCACCTCCACTAAATTAGTACTACAAGAGATGTTAAAGGGATTGCTTTAACAAGAGGAAGAAAAAGAGTGAGAGAGAGAGGAACACAGGCATAAATGGAGTAAAATGGCAATGTGTAACTACCTATCAATAATAACCTGAAATGTAAATATATTAAATGTTCCAATCAAAAGACATAGAATAACCGAATGGACAAGAAAGCATGACCCACATATATGCTGCCTACAAGACACCCACCTTAGAATGATAAACCTATACAGACTGAAAGGGGAGGTTTGGAAAAAGATATTCCAAGTAAATGAAAAGGAAAAAGAAGCCGGGGTAGCAATATTCATATCAGACAAAATAGACTTCAAAACAAGGGCAATAAAAAGAGACCCAGAAGATCACTTCATAATACTTTAGGAAAGAATCCATCAAGAAGATGTAAACATTATAAATATATATGCACCTAAATATATAAGAAAAATCTTGAAGGACTTCAAGAAACATATTGACAGCAACACAATTATACAAGGGGATTTTAACACCCCACTGTCAAAAATGGATAGATTTTCCAAACAAAATATCAAAAAAGACATTGTGGCATTGAACAATGTTCTAGACCAAATGGATTTAACATAGTTTATATAGTTATATATAGTTTCCTTTCATCCCAAAGAAACAAAATACACATTATTTTCAAATGCCCATGGAACATTTTCAAAGGTAGACTACATGATAGAACACAAAACAGGTCTCAACAAATTCAAGAAAATTGAAATTATATCAAGAATTTTCTCTGAACATAGGGACTGAAACTTGAATTCAACCTCAAGGATAAAACTCAAATTCATGGAGACTGAATAGTATGCTATTAAATAATGAAGGGGTCAAGAATGAGACTCCTTGAGGAGTGAGATTCCTTAAGGAAGAAATAAAAAATTTTCTGGAAACAAATGAAAATGAATTCACAACAACCCAAAACTTATGGGACACAGAGAAGGCAGTCATCAGAGGGAAATATATAGTGATACAGGCCTATCTAAAAAGGATAGAAACATTTCAAATAAGCAACTGAACGCTACACCTACAAAAATTGGAGAAACAACAACAAAGACAGCCCAGAGCTAGTAGAAGGAGGCAAATAACCAAGATCAGAGCAGAATTATGTGACATAGAAACTAACAGAATAATTCTAAGGATTAATAAACCCAGGAGTTGGTTCCTTGGAAAGATAAACAAAATCAACAGGCCTTTAAGCAGACTCATCAAGAATAAAAGAGAAAGGATCCAAATAAACACAATCAGAAGTGAAAGAGGAGAGATTACAACTGATACCAGAGAAATACAAAGGACTGTAAGAAATTACTATGAAGAACTGTATGCCATGAAAACCTGCTTGAAATGGAGAAATTTCTATAAAAATATGATCTTCCAAAATGGAATCAAGAAGATGCAGAAAGCCTGAAGAGACCAATACTAGCTGAAGAAATTGAAGCAATAATCAAAAAACTCCCAGCACCCAGAAGCCCTAGACCAGGCAGTTTCATGGGAGAATTTCATAAAACATGTAAGGAAGAGCTAACCTCTATCCTTCACAGACTATTCCAAAAAATCCAAGAAGATGGATGACTCCCAAACCCTTTTTTTGAAGCCAGCATCATCCTAATCCTAAAACCATATAACAAATCAAACAAGAAAGAAAATTTCAGGCCAATATCATTGGTGACATAGACTCTAAAATCCTCAACAAAATGTTGGAAAACCACACCCAGCAATATATTAAAATTGTCATACACCATGATCAAGTGGGATTCATCCCAGAGATGCAAGGATAGTACAATATTCACAAATCAATAAATGTAATACATCACATAAATAAAAAGAAAGACAAAAATCGTATGATCATATCAATAGATGCAGAAAATGCATTTGATAAGATACAGCACCAATTTATCATAAAAACGCTCAGCAAAGTGGGAATGGAGGGAGCATTCCTCAAGATAATAAAGGCTATATATGAGAGACATACAGCCAACATCAAACTCCATGGGCAAAAACTAAAAGCTTTTCCCCTATGATCAGGAAGAAGACAAGGATGCCCAAATTCACCACTTCGATTCAACATAGAATTTGAACTTGTAGCCACAACAATCAAACAAAGAAAAGGAGATAAAAGGCATTCAAACTGAAAAAAGAGTCAGCAAAACTGTCTGTTTGCAGATGACATGATAGAGTACACATAAACTCTTATAGACTTCACTAAAAATATACTTGACATAGTTAAAGAATTGGGCAAAACAGCCAGATACAAAGTCAACATTTAGAAATGAAAGACATTTTTGTATACCAACAATGAAATATCAGAAACTGAAATCAAGAAAAAAAAACCCACTTTCTACAGCGACAAGTAAAATAAAGAACCTAGGAATAAACCTAACCAAGGAAGTAAAAGACCTGTACTCAGAAAACTACACAACAGTGAAGAAAGAAACTGAGGAAGACACAAACAAATGGAAGTATGTATGATGTTCATGGATTGGAAGAATTAATGTCATCAAAATGTCCATACTACCCAAAGCATTTTATTCATTCAACACAATCCTTATTAAAGTACCAATGACATATTTCACAGATATAGAATAAACATTTCAGAAATTTATATGGAACCATTAATGACCACAAATAATTGTAGCAATTTTGAGATAGAACAAAGTAGGAGGGATCACAATGCCTTATATCAAATGGTATTACAAACCCACTGTAATCAAAACATCCTGGTACTGGCATAAGAACAGACATAGACAAATGGAACAGAATAAACAGCCCAGAAATAAACCCAAGTCTCTATGGTCAATTAATATTAGACAAAGGTAGAAGAAAAATAAAATAGAGTAAAAATAGCTTCTTCAAAAAAAGGTGTTGGGAGAGTTGGACAGCTACATGCCAAGAAGAAGAAGAAGAAGAAGAAGAAGAAGAAGAAGAAGAAGAAGAAGAAGAAGAAGAAGAAGAAGAAGAAGAAGAAGAAGAAGAAGAAGAAGAAGAAGAAGAAGAAGAAGAAGAAGAAGAAGAAGAAGAAGAAGAAGGAAGAGAAAAGAAAAAAGAAAGAAAGAAAGAAAGAAAGAAAGAAAGAAAGAAAGAAAGAGAAAGAAAAAGAAACTAGACTACCAACTTACACCATACAGAAAAATAAGTTCACGGTGGGTAAAAGACTGAAATATAAGTTGTGACACTGTAAAAGTCCTAGGGCAGAACATAGGTGGGAAAATCTCAGATATTCTATGCAGCATTGTTTTCACTGATATGTCCCCTAGAGCAAAGAACATAAAGGAAAGAATAAACAGATGGGATCTCATCAAAATAGCTTCTGCATCACTAAAGGAAGCAGCATTAAAGTGAAAAGAAAACCAACTGTTTGGGAAAACATATTTGCCAATGACACCTTGAACAATGATTTGATCTCCAGAATATACAAAGAACACACACAACTCCACTCCAGGAAGAGGAAAAAAACAATTAAAAATGGGCAAAAGACTTGAAGTGACACTTCTCCAAGGAGGACATACAGAGGGCCCAGAGATACATGAAAAGATGCTCAGTATCACTAGCTATCAGACAGATGCAAATTAAAACCACAAGGAGATACCACTTTGCACTGGTCAGAATGGCCATCATAAACAAAGCAACAAACAAATGTTGGAGAGGTTGTGGAGAAAATGGGACCCTAGTGCCCTGTTGTTTGGATTTCAGACAGGTACAACCACTATGGAAAACAGTATGGAATTTTCTAAGAAAACTAAAAATGGATCTACCTTTTGACCCAGCAATTCCACTGCTAGGATTATATCCTAAGGACTCTGAAACACCAATCTAAAAGAACCTGTGCTCCCCAACATTCATGAGAGCACAGTTTACAGTGGTCAAGTATTGGAAGCAACCTAAGTGCCCATCAGTAAATGAGTGGATCAAAAAAGTATGGTACATTTACACGATGGAATACTATTCAGCAGAAGGGAAGAAGGAGCTCCTACTTTTTGCAATGGCATGAATGGAACTGGAAAGCATATGCTAAGTGAAGTAAGCCATGTGGTGAAAGACAAATACCATATGATCTCAGCTTTAAGTGTAACCTAACCAACAAAACAAGCAACTAGCAAAATATAACCAGAGACATTTAAATTAAGAGCAAACTGACAATAACCAGAGGCAAGGTAGGAGGGAATAATGGGGGGGAAAGGCCAAAGGCTTTCAGGAACAATTATAAAGGACAGATGGACAAAACCAAGGTCAGGTCAGTTTAGGGGAGGGAGGTGATGATGTCTGGGGTGGGGTGAGGGGGAAAATGAGGACAACTGTACTTGAACAACAATAAAATATATACATAAATTTCAATCAGTGTGTTACTACATCTACAAAAGTTTTCATTTAAATTAAATAATTATGCATTAAAATAATTTTATAAAAATAACTAAAATGACTGCTGGCAATGACTTTAATATTCTGAGGCAGTGAAGATCAGGATGAGTGGGATGAGGCAGGGTCGACTCCAGGGTGGAAGTGCTACTGGAGCTGAGTTTTGATGGGAGTTTCAGATTTGGCTTAGATGGGGAGGGGCGCCCTGCCATAGAATTCATTACATCCAAAAGAAATCTCTTCCTTGTAGATCCCTTAACTGTCTGTCATTTCTAACCAGAGGTGGCTTAACTTTGCCCCTTGAGTAATCTATAATTGAATCTCTAGTTTACTTCCACTTGACTTGAGTTCAAGTGTGATATGAACCAAGTACATGGAGAACTCAAGACAGCTTGAACTGGTTGTACATTATAATAAGAGGAGCAGAGAGCATTAGTGAAAAGTTTTCTAAGAATTTGCTACTAATAGCCTTATTAAACTTTCATTAAGGTGTTTTGAAATTCATTACATCCTCAAGGTTAATTTAGATCTATCTTATTTTCATTAATAAGTATCAGCAGCCTCATTATGTTTAAGTATCACTGGTAGGCTTAAGATTTATGTAGATATGAAGGAAGGAGAAGCTCAAGTGGATGGGGACAAAAGGAAGAAAGAGATGGGGGCTTCTAGGGGTAGAGAGGAGAAGGGGGGTAGTTGAATTGTTCTTATAGTAATAGAGCACCAATAACATTAGTCTGAGTGCCAAATTCAGTTTCTAATCTTTATCTTTTTAAAATAAAGTTTAAATCTGTATGCATATGCCAGTTAAACATCTGTGTATTATATAACATGAGATATTTCATTGTGTACATAGCTTTGTAAGATGGAAAATTTCAAACTTTATACCATGCTTTTTAAACTTAGACTAAGTGCATTTTCATGTTCTTTTTCTTCTTATCTGATTGAATTTGTCATTTAGAATTAAGGAAAAATTCAGAGCTCAGTCTGAAAATGACAAAACTATGTTTTTTTAATTAATTAAAAGCATGTTTTTAAAGATTGGAGATCATCTGATACACAGATAATGTAAATAGCACACCGCCCCATATACTTTCAGTGTTGCTACTTGCCAGATGGTTGTTACTGAAAGTTTCTACATTTAGACAAATCCTGCTGCGTGATTCTCTGTATTATACTGTGGTTTTCATTATGCGGATAGTCCTCATACCACTTTTTTAGAATGGGAGGTAAAGAATTGGGAGTAAATGTGTCAAAAATGTCCTGAAAATCATTACTCATTGAAGTTTAAACATAGCCATTTACATTTTCAAATCCCCATGTTTGTGTGTTTCATCATAGAATACAATATAATTAGAAATGTTATTTTGAAAAGCTTTATGCAGTAATTAGCCAACTGCTGAAAGGTTTGAAGTTCTTAGGATTATATCTATATGAATTCAGAGAAAGAACATAAAGCCTATAAATTTTATAAGTACTGCTAGGCTCTAAGAATAATGATAAAATATGAGATGAGAGTGTGAACAAACTGGAACTCTGCTCTAACATAAGTCATTATAGATGTGAAATTTGCATAAAGTCAGTTTTTCTTGGACCCTGTTCAAAGTAATTTAGTTACTGAAATAATAAGAGAACCTCATTTTACGTGAGTTATATATCTGGCATGTTCCCATTGCAAGGATTCCAAGGTTAGCATTTGAGAATTCTGGAATAGTAGTTACTATTAAAAAGAGCAGTTTGTTGCTAAGTAACTAATGACCTCATGGCCAAATGTAGTGACCTTCCCTCAATTCCCATCCAACTTCATCATTTTTTTTTTTGTCACTTGAGACTGCTCCTTTTGAAACTTTCCTTCCATGGATTTCATTGTTCTTATCATTCTGATGTATCTCAATTTGCTTTTTTTTTTGTTTTGCCAACTGTAATTTCCCAAAGCCTTATTCTCATCTACCAGAGGATAAGTTTGTAGCAGAAAGAATATTTATAAAGATCTGTGTAATAGTTATAGTTCTGTCTTTACAACCAGTTTTATACTGAGTTTAACTTCTTTTTGTATTGCTTTTCTCAGAAAATTAGAATAGAGAATTAAGTTAGGTAATTTTTAAGGTCTTTTTTGACCATAAAATCTGTGCTTCTCTGGGTCAATGACTTTTGGTTCTGAGCCCTGAAATTTTCACCCTTATCTGTTCCATATTTCTACCTGCTCTCAGAAATTAAATATTCTATCAGCACTTTAAATGCAATGTGTGCAAAACTGAAGTTATCTTCTTTTTCTCCCAAATCATCTTCCTTGACACCTATCAGTTTCTGTCATTGATTTCTCTAGTCTCTCAAGCTAGAAATCCTGGAGTCATCTCTGACTATTTACTTTCCCTTATCCTTAATATGTAATCTGTTCTCTTAGTCCCCTGTTATTTTTATTTCTTTGCTTCCTTTGGAATGAATCTGGGATTTTCCTCTCATTCCATTTTATTGCCACAGATTATTGCCTTGTATGCTTTCAAATGATGTCCTGAGTAAGTGGTTTCAGGAGAGAAGCAAAAGGTAACCAAGGTATATTAGTCTTCTAGGGCTGCTATAACAAAATACCACAGACAGGTTAGCTTAAACAGTAGGCATGTATTTTCTCATTGTTCTACAGGATAGACTGTTGGGAACTGCCCTGCCTGGTTTCAGGAGCTGTAAACCCCCCATGGCTAAGGCTGAGTGAGTGACCTTCAAACTGTGAGCCACTAAGGACACAAAGCTTATCTCCCTGGCAGGAGCGTCGCTTCTGCTTCATCCATAACTGGCCCCCAATGCTTGGTTGGTTAGTGAATGATGGGTAAGATTCCCTCAAGGCAGGGGTCACCTAAGACAGGCATGATCACATGGGAGGCCCTCAAGGAAGGACTTCAGGGGCTACAGCAAAAGGGGGTGATAGACCCTCGTCCCTCAGCTATCCTGACATAGCCTCAGTCCACATTCTGTCTCCTAATGTCTTGGCTGCTTTGCTGACTCTGCCTGACTTAAGCCTGAAACAATGACAGAGGGCAGTGCAACTCTGTGCTGGATAGGGTGGGCTCCTCAGGTGATCAGGCCTAAGAAAGAATATATAGAATCCTGTGAAACCTGCTTTGCTAAGAATGCTCTCAATTAAATGATAAGGGTCCGAACAGGAAATGAGTTTGTTTCCCAAAGTTTTGTATCCCTTTAGCTGACTGACCCTGGCTCAGAATAAGCCCTCAGAGTTCTTTGTATGTTAACTATTGGTTGATCCTTGCTGCCTAACAATGATTAGTGAGCTTTACCTGTATTCCTGTGTAAAACAAACCTAATAAAAGCCATTGAGGAAGAGGCTGTTGGCCCTTCTCCTTTGAAAGATGAGCCACCTTTCCTGCCCAAGCAGATCATCTCTTGGTAGACTTATTCTCATTTGCGGCATCCATGATCAAGGGACACTACACATTCACGATCAAGAGACCAGATGATTTGGTGAGGGCTTTCTTCCTGGCTTTTAAATGAACACCTTCTTGCTGTGTTCTCACATGGCCTTTCCTTGATGCATGCAAGAGGGTAGAGAGAGAGAAAGAACAAATTCTGGTTTTTAGTAAAAACAAAACAAAACAGAAACTAAAAATTCATCTTTATCATGACACTAATTTTACCAACTGAGGCTCCACCCTTATAACCTTAATCACATTTTTGGAGGCCCCACATTCAAATACAACAAAACTGAGAGCTAAGTCTTCAACATATAAACATTAGGGGCATGATCAATTTGTCCAAAAGACAAGGCTAGCTATCATCTAATGGCAAAAACAAGATTGGGGACCGAAGAGGGTATCAAAATGAAATATCTAATCCAAAGAGTTCCTACAGGAGTGACAGTAACTGGGATAGGACTGCAAGTGGGGTTTGGGAGAAGGCGAGGAGTTGGGTTTTGAAGAAGTTTCCTGGCACTTCAATAGGAATCTATGACTGTGACCTTAGGAAGGGGGTAATGAGTAAGGATGTTTGCCAACCCAGTTTGGACATATACTTGGACTCCTAATATACTTTCCTTCTAATCCAACATGTAAGGTCCTGCCAGACATATCTTCCTAAAATATTATTGTTTCATTTCTATACATTATTCAAGAACTTCTAATGCATCCAAGAATATCTGGATTCCAAGCCCTGTGTTAGGTGCTCTGAAGGATAAAAAGGTGAATCAGATCATGTTCTGTACTCTCAAGGGACACAGGCTAATAAGGGATATATACAAGTATCTAAGGTAGAAAGTCACACTCCATAAAAATGTATAGATAAAAAAGAATTAGCATGTTTGGCCTTTTCCAGTTTATGTAAAATTTTCATACACATTGTCTTATGTGACCTTCAAAACAGAGGTGCAAGGAGATTTGCCCTCTTATTCAAGATTACAATGATAGAAGAAAGATTCCAATTTATCTTCTGAGTTCCTCGCTTTTCCTACTATAGGACATAAAAAGAAAATAAATATAGCTAAAAATACACAATAGCATTTTATTGTTTCAGCTTTACTCAATTGAACTCATTTTATAACTCCAATAGTATTTCTTAGAAGACTTCATATACCTTTTTCTCCAATCAGGGAACTATCTTCATTTCATGGCATAACCCAGGCATTAGTCTTTCTTCTGCTCTTTACTCATGTTGCTCCCAGATTTGGGATTGTTCTTCATCCTCTTCATTTACCTGAATTCTTTCTGACTTTCAAATTGCAACTGCTTCAACTTTCCCATGAAGTGTTGTGCATGTGCTCCAGGTCCCAGTGTTTTCACTTTTCTTGGAACTTTTTTCTGCACTTGTATTCTTATTCATATAATCTAACATAATTATCCTTTTTGTTATTAGTTTTCTTTCTGTAGCTAAGTTGCAACTCCCATAAGCATAAGGAACCAAGCTTCACACTTTTTTGAGTTTAGAGCTGTGTTTCCCCAAATGAGGTTCCTGTACCAGTATCATCGTCTTCCTCCTCCTCATCATTCTGTGGAAACATGCAAGAAATGTATGTTCTCAAGCCCCAACCTAGACCTACAGAATCAGAAACCCTGGTTGAAAGCCAGGAATTTGTGTTTTAACAAGCCCAACAAGTTATTCTTATGTACACCCAGGTTTCAGAACCACTGGTGTCTAGACCATGTTGTAGGCAACTCGGTAAATAATGGTTGGAATAATCTAGTTAGTAATTTCGGTTGATTTTTTTTGTTTTTACCAGAATGTGATCTCTTATAGAGAAACACATAATAATAGCATTAACACCACCTAATATAGGCTTTTTTTCTTTCCCTTATGTTCAAGCTATTGTAGTTATGTGTACATGTATATACATGGTTTTATTTCCAATGGAAAAGGATCCAAAAGTGACCAAAATTTGGCTATTTATTTTTATTTTTTAATTTTTAATTTTATTTTAATTGTTGTTCTTGTACAGTTTTCTGTCTTCTACTCCCATCCCAGCCCACCACCCCAGCCCTCCGCAGCTCCCTCCCATTTCCACCCCCACAGCTTTTATCCATGTGTCTTTTATACTTGTTGTTCTAAACCCTTCCCCTTTTCCCTTGAAATTCCTACCCCTCTCCTCTCTGGTGACTGTCAGCCTGTTCTAATTTCAGTGTCTTTGGTTATGCTTGTTTGTTTGTTCTGTTGATTAGGTTCCTGTTAAAGGTGAGATCATACGGTATTTGTCTTTCACCTCCCGGGTTATTTTTCTTAGCATAATGCTCTCCAGTTCCATCCATGCTGTCGTGAAGGGTAGGAACTCCTTCTTTTTTTTCTGCTGCATAGAATTCCATTGTGTAAATGTACCATAGTTTTTTGATCCATTCATTTACTGATGGGAACCTAGGTTGCTTCCAAAACTTGGCTACTGTAAATTGTGCTGCTATGAATTGGAGTTTATGGGTTCTTTTGGATTGGTGTTTCAGGGTTCCTAGGATATAATCCTAGCAGTGGAATTGCTGGGTCAAAAGGTAGGTCCATTTTCAGTTTTCTTAGAAAATTCCAGGGGGATGGAAGATGGTGGTGTGGTAGGAAGGAGCATATTTCCCTTCCCCCTACACACAGGAGAAAATCCTGGCCAATTTAATTCAGAACGGAGCAAACAGCCATCAGAAACACAGCATATTTGAAAACAGGAGATGAAAAAATGTAGTGGACATTGAAAAACCAGATGGTAAGGAGAGTACTTCAGAACAATAAGAGCCCAAGGGGCTGCGCGGACACCAGGACTGGGACTGAAGCCAGGCTCACCACAAGATTAGGGAGGGAGCTGGGTCAACTGCTTCCTCCCCAGCCAAACAAAGTTTTAGCTGCACTGGGATAAACCCAGTTGCTTGAAATCTCACAGAGAGGAGTTGGGGTCTCAGTGGCAGACAAGCTTGGGGTGTGAACACCCGCACATAGCCCGGGGAGGACTGCATACCGGCAGAGCTCACCTGATTGTTGGTGGCCCAGCCGCTGCCATTGGGACAGCCACACACCTGAGCTTGTGGGACCTTCGCCTCCTGGCGCCATTGGGACAGCCTCTCGTCTGACCTTGCTGGAGCCTGGCGCCCATGGGACCTTTGGCTCCTGGTGCCAGTGGGACAGCCATGTGCCTGAGCTCAGGGGGAGTCTGGTGCCTGTGAGACACCTGCTTGCCTGAGCTTGTGGGACTGTCAGCTCCCGGCGCCATTGGAATGCTGCACACCTGAACTTGCACGTCCATCCGAGCCCACCATCCCAGACAATTGCTTGAGGATTCATGCCCATGTGTGACCGCAGGTGGCTGCGAGATCATAGGCACCTGCGTGCAACTGGGGTAGGCACACGCTTCCTCAGAACTTACACCTGAGGCCCTGGGCGGAGAGGCCTAGGGCTAGCTCTGAGGAGAGTAGCACAAAGATAACTGAGCGCTGAACAGGGAGAAAAGCGATACTGTCACCCCTAGGCCATTGCAGCCAGGAAGACCAGAAACACCAGCTCGGCAAGACTGAAAATAGCAAGAGTTGTTGATTTTTTTTCTTCTTATTTGTTGCTTTTTTCCTTTTTTTCTTTTGTTTTCTTTTTCTCTTTCTAAATCTTAATTTTTTCTATCATTTTTTCATTATTTTTATCTTTTTTACCCCTCAATGCCCTTTGCTTCTTGTATCTTCTTTCTTGTCTTATTCCTGCTTCCTTTCTTTCAAATTTTATCTCTTCTTCCTCCCTCTTTTTTCTTTTCTTTTTCTTTCTTCTCTTCTTTCTTCTCTTTCCATTTTTTCCTCTTTTCTCTTTTTAAATACCCATGAGTAAGACAAAAACAAAACAAAATAACAACAACAAAAAAAAACCTGGAAGTGTGAAAAAACTAGAGTTGGTCCCAAGGAGGGGGCATTTCAATAGATAAAACAGTGGAACCTGTGAACACCAGGATACCTGAAGGAGACAGCACCACTGAATCTCACAGGTATTTTACCACAGAAGTTCACACCACAAACCCAGGGAGCCAGAACAGAAGCTAAATTAATTTAAGAAGCTAAAGCTAATAAGAAGAACCTCAAAAACAATGGGAAGACAAAGAAACAATCCCCATATGAAAGGAAAGGAGGAAGCCCCAGAAAGAATGCTAAATGAAATAGAGGCAGCTCAACTGTCAGATTTTGAGTTCAAAACAATGGTTGTCAGGAAGCTCCAGGAGCTCTCAATGAGCTACCAGAAACTACAGGGAAGCTACAATGAACTCACTGCAAACTATATCAACAGGAAAAGGAAATAGAAACTATCAACAAAGGCCAGGAGGAAATGAAGAGTACAATTTCTGAAATGAAGAACACAGTGGAAGAAATGAAAAGCAGAATGGATGAAGCAGAAGATCAGATTAGCAAGTTGGAGGACCAAGTAGAAAAAAACACCCAGAAAGAGCAAGAAAAGGAAAAGAGGTTGAAAAAGAATGAAGAGGGATTAAGAGAAATGCAAGACAATATGAAACCTAATAATATCCATATAATAGGGATACCAGAAGGAGAAGAAGAAGAGCAAGGGACAAAAAACCTATTTGAAAAAGTAATGATGAAAAACTTCCCTAATTTGTTGAGAGAAAAAAGTCACACAAATCCAGGAAATACAGAGAGTCCCAATTAAGAGGAACCCAAAGAGGCCCACTTCAAGACACATCATCATTAAAATGGCAAAATTCCAAGACAAAGAGAGAATCTTAAAGGCAGCAATGGAGAAACAGGAAGTAACATACAAGGGAGCCCCAATAAGGCTAGCAGCTGACTTCTCAATGGAAACGGTCCAAGCCAGAAGAGAATGGCAAGAGATATTCCAAGTAATGAGAACCAAAGGCCTGCAACCAAGATGACTTTACCCAGCAAGGCTTTCAGTCAAGATAGAAGGCCAAATAAGGAGCTTCCCATACAAAAGAAGTCTAAAAGAATACACCTCTACCAAACCAGTTCTGCAAGAGATGCTGAAGGGACTATTTTAAGGAAAGGAAGGAAAAGGGGGAGAGAGAGAGAGAGAGAGAGAGAGAGAGAAAGGAACATAGGTACAAATATGGCAATGAATAAGTACCTATCAATAATAACCTTAAAAGTAAATGGATTAAATGCTCAATCAAAAGATATAGAATATATGAATGGATAAGAAAGCATGACCCACACATGTACTGCCTACAAGAGACCCACCTCAGGACAAAAGACCTACACAGACTCAAAGTGAAGGGCTGGAAACAAATTTTCCAAGGAAGTGGACATGGAAAAAGGCCAGGGTAGCAATGCTCATATCAGACAAAATAGACTTCAATAGAACCATAAAGAGAGACCCAGAAGGTCACTTCATAATACTCAAGGGAAGAATCCAGCAAGAAGACATAAGCATTGTAAATATATATGCACCCAACATAGGAGTACCTAAATACATAAAACAAAAATCTTAGAGGACTTCAACAAAGATATTGACAGCAACACAATTATAGTAGGGGATTTTAACAACCCATTGTCAAAAATAGACAGATCTTCCAAAAAAAAAAATCAAGAAAGATATTGTGGCATTGAAAAACATTCTGGATGAAATGGACTTAACTGATACATATACAGCCCTTCATTCCAAAGAAACTAAATACACATTATTTTCTAATGCACATGGGACATTTTCAAAGATAGACCATATGATAGGACACAAAACAAGCCTCAACAAATTCAAGAAAATTGAAATCATACCAAGCATTTTCTCTGACCACAAGGGACTGAAACTGGAAACCAACCCCAAGGGGAAAAACCCAAAATTCTCAAAATCATGGAGATTGAATAACATATTATTAAACAATGAATGGGACAAGAATGAAATTAGGGAAGAAATCAAAAAAGTTTCTGGAAACAAATGAAAATGAACTCACAATGACCCAAAACTTATTGGACACAGCAAAGGCAATCCTCAGAGGGAAGTTCGTAGCGATACAGGCCTACCTAAAAAAAGATTGAAACATTTCAAACAAACAACTTAACCCTACATTTACAAGAACTTGAGGAACAACAACAAAGACAGCCCAGAGCAAGAAGAAGGAAGGAAATAACCAAGATCAGAGCAGAATTAAATGACATAGAGACTAAAAGCAAAATTCTAAGGATCAATGAATCCAGGAGCTTGTTCTTTGAAAAGATAAACAAAATTGACAAACTTTTAAGCAGGCTCATCAAGAAAAAAACAGAGAGGATCCAAATAAACATAATTAAATACGAAAGAGGAGAGATTACAACTGACACCACAGAAATACAAAGGATTGTAAGAAATTACGATGAAGAACTATATGCCAAGAAATTTGAAAACCTATGTGAAAAGGACAAGTTTTTAGAAAAATATAATCTCCCAAAAGTCAATGAAGAAGAAGCAGAAAGCCTGAACAGACCAATAACAGCAGATGAAATAGAAGCTGTAATCAAAAAACTCCCAACACACAAAAGCCCAAGACCAGATGGTTTCACAGGAGAATTTTACAAAGCATTTAAGGAAGAGCTAACCCCTATCATTCATAGAATATTCCAAAAAATCCAAGAAGATGGAAAACTCCCAAATTCTTTATATGAAGCCAGCATCATTCTAATCCCCAAACCAGATAAAGATACAACAAAGAAAGAAAACTTCAGGCCCATATCGCTGATGAACATAGATGCTAAAATTCTCATCAAAATATTGGCAAACCACATCCAAGAATACATTAAAAAGATCATACACCATGACCAAGTGGGATTCATCCCAGAGATGCAAGGTTGGTTCAACATTCGCAAATCAATAAATGTAATACATCACATAAACAAAAGCAAACATGAAAATCACATGATCATATCAATAGATACAGAAAAAGCATTTGATAAGGTACAGCACCCATTTATGATAAAAACACTCAGCAAAGTGGGAATAGAGGGAGCATTCCTCAGCATAATGAGGGCCATATATGAGAGACCTACAGCCAACATCATACTCAATGGGTAAAATCTAAAATCTTTTCCACTAAGATCAGGAACAAGACAAGGTTGTACACTTTCAACACATCTGTTCAATATAGTATTGGAAGTCTTAGCCAGAGCAATTAGACAAGAAAAGGAAATAAAAGGCATTCAAATTGGAAAGTAGGAAACAAAGCTATTATTATTTGCAGATGACAGGATAGTGTACATAGAAAATCCTATAGACTCAGCCAAAAAGCTGCTCAACCTAATAAATGAATTTGACCAAACAGCAGTATGGAAAGACAATATCCAGAAATCAAAGGCATTTTTGTATATCAACAACGAAAGACCGGAAGCAGAAGTCAAGGAAAAAATCCCATTTGATATAGCAAAAAGTAAAATAAAATACCTAGGAATAAACCTAACCAAGGAAGTAAAAGATCTATACTCAGAAAACCACACAATGCTGAAGAAAGAAATCAAGGAAGACGCAAACAAATGGAAACGTATACCGTGTTCATGAATCTCATGAATTAACATCATCAAAATGTCCATACTATACAAAGCAATTTACAGATTCAGTGCAATAACTTTCAAATTAACAATGGCATATTTCAGATATAGAATAAACACTTCAAAAATTTATATGGAATCATAAATGACCTAAATAGCTGCAGCAATTTTGAGAAAGAAGAGCAAAGTAGGAGGGATCACAATACCTGACACCAAACTGCATTACAAGGCCACTGTAATCAAAACAGCCTGGTACTGGCACAAAAACAGGCACATGGACCAGTGGAATAGAACAGAGAGCCCAGAAATCAACCCAATTCTCTATGGTCAATTAATATTCGAAAAAGGAGGCAGCAACATAAAATGGAGTAAAAGAAGCCTCTTCAACTAGTGGTTTTGGGAGAACTGGACAGCTACGTGCAAAAAAATGAAACTCGAGCACCAGCTTACACCACACGCAAAAATAAATTCAAGGTGGATAAATGATTTAAATATAAGCTGTGACACAATTAAAGTCCTAGAGGAGAACATAGGCAGGAAAATCTCAGATATTTCACACAGCAACATTTTTACTGATATGTCCCCTAAAGCAAGGGGTTTAAGGGAAGAATAAATAAATGGGATCTCATCAAAATAAAAAGCTTCTGCATGGCTAAAGAAAACAGTATTAAAATAAAAAGAGAACCAACTGTATGGGAAAATACATTCACGAATGATTCCTCAGACAAGGGTTTAATCTCCAAAATATATAAAGAACTTACATGACTGCACTCTAAGAAGACAATCAACAGAATTAAAAAATGGGCAAAGGACTTGAACAGATACTTCTCCAAGGAGGACATACAGAGGATCCAGAGACACATGAAAAGATGCTGGATATTGCTTGCTATCAGAGAGATGCAAATTAAAACCACAATGAGATACCACTTCACACCTGTCAGAATGGCTGTCATAAACAAAGCAACAAACAACAAGTGTTGGAGAGGTTGTGGAGAAAAGGGGACCCTATTGCACTGTTGGTGGGATTGCAGAGTCGTACAACCACTATGGAAAGCAGAATGGAATTTTCTAAGAAAACTAAAAATGGATCTACCTTTTGACCCAGCAATTCCACTGCTAGAATTATATCCTAAGATCCCTGAAACACCAGTCCAAAAGAATCTATGCACCCCAATGTTCATAGCAGCACAATTTACAATAGCCAAGTGTTGGAAGCAACCTAGGTGCCCATCAGTGAATGAATGGATCAAGAAATTATGGTACATTTACACAATGGAATTCTATGCAGCAGAAAGAAAGAAGGAGCTCCTACCCCCTGCGACAGCATGGATGGAACTGGAGAGCATTATGCTAACTGAAATAAGCCAGGCAGTGAAAGACAAATACCATATGCTCTCACCTTTAACAGGAACCTAATAAAAAAAAATCAGACAAGCACAATATAATCAAAGACACTGAAATTGAGAAGGGGTTGATAGTCACCAGAGGGGATAGGGGAGGGAATTTCAGGGAGAAAGGGGAAGGGTTTGGAGCAATAAGTATAAAGGGCACATGGACAAAAACTAGCGGGGGTGGAAATGGGAGGGGGGTGGGGAGGCCCGGGGCGGTGGGCTGGAATGGGAGTAAAAGACAGAAAACTGTACAAGAACAACAATTAAAATAAATTTTTTAAAAAATCCATAGTGCTTTCCGTAGTGGTTGTACCAGTCTGCAATCCCACCAACAGTGCACTAGGGACCTCTTTTCTCCACAACCTCTCCAACACTTGTTGTTTGTTGCTTTTTTTTATGATGGTCATTCACCGGTGTGAAGTGGTTTCTCATTGCGGTTTTAATTTGCATCTCTCTGATAGCTAGCAATATCGAGCATCTTTTCATGTGTCTCTGGATCCTCTGTATGTCCCCCTTGGAGAAGTGTCTGCTCAAGTCTTTTGCCCATTTCTTAATTGGGTTGCTTGTCTTCTTAGAGTGGAGTCGTGTAAGTTCTTTATATACTTTGGAGATTAAACCCTTGTGTGAGGTATCTTTGGCAAATATGTTTTCCCATATGGTTGGTTCTCTTTTTATTTTAATGCTGTTTTCTTTAGCCATGCAGAAGCTTTCTATTTTGATGAGATCCCATTTGTTTACTCTTTCCTTTAAGCCCCTTGCTTTAGGAGACATATCAGTAAAAATGTTGCTGTGTGAAATATCTGAGATTTTCCTGCCTATGTTCTCCTCTAGGACTTTAATGGTGTCACAGCTTATATTTAAATCATTTATCCACCTTGAATTTATTTTTGCCTATGGTGTAAGGTGGCATTCAATTTCATTTTTGTGCACGTAGCTGTCCAGTTCTCCCAACACCACTTGTTGAAGAGGCATCTTTTACTCCATTTTATGTTGCTGCCTCCTTTTTCGAATATTAATTGACCATAGAGAATTGGGTTGATTTCTGGGCTGTCTCTTCTATTCCACTGCTCCATGTGCCTGTTTTTGTGCCAATACCAGGCTGTTTTGATTACAGTGGCCTTGTAATGCAGTTTGGTGTCAGGTATTGTGATCCCTCCTAGTTTGTTCTTCTTTCTCAAAATCGCTGCAGCTATTCGAGGTTATTTATGGTTCCACATAAATTTTTGAAGTGTTTGTTCTATGTCTGTGAAATATGCCATTGGTACTTTAATAGGTATTGCATTGAATCTGAAAATTGCTTTTGGTAGTATGGACATTTTGATGATGTTAATTCTTCTGATCCATGTACATGGTATATGTTTCCATTTGTTTGTGTCTTCTTTGATTTCTTTCTTCAGTGTTGTGTAGTTTTCTGCGTACAGGTGTTTTACCTCCTTGGTTAGGTTTATTCCTAGGTATTTTATTTTTCTTTTTGCTATATCAAATGGGATTTTTTCTTGATTTCTGCTTCTGCTGTTTCATTGTTGGTATACAGAAATGCCTTTGATTTCTGGATATTGACTTTCTATCTGGCTATTTGGCAAAATTCATTTATTAGTTTGAGCAGCTTTTTGGCCGAGTCTATATGATTTTCTATGTACACAATCACATCATCTGTAAACAATGAATGTTGTGTTGCCTCCTTTCTGATTTGGATGCCTTTTATTTCCTCTTCTTGTCTAATCACTTTGGCTAAGACTTCCAATACTATATTGAATAGAGAAGGTAAATGTGGACAACTTTGTCTTGCTCCTGATCTTACTGGAAAAGATTTTATATTCTACCCATTGAGTATGATGTTGGCGTAGGTCTCTCATATATGGCCTTTATTATGTTGAGGAATCCTCCCTCTATTCCCACTTTGCTGAGTGTTTTTATCATAAATGGGTGCTGTACCTTATCGAATGCTTTTTCTGCATCTATTGATATGATGATGTGATTTTCGTGTTTGCTTTTGTTTATGTGATGTATTACATTTACTGATTTGCAAATATTGCACCATCCTTGCATCCCTAGGATGAATTCAGCTTGGTCATGGTGTATGATCTTTTTAATGTATTGTTGGATGTGATTTGTTAATATTTTGTTGAGGTTTTCTACATCTATGTTAATCAGTGATATTGTCCTGAAGTTTTCTTTCTTTGTTGTGTCTTTATTGGGTTTTGGGATTAGGATGATGCTGGCTTCATAAAAATTTTGGGAGTCTTCCATTATTTTTAAATTTTTGGAATAGTCTCTGAATGATAGAGTTTAGCTCTTCCTTAAATGCTGTGTTGTGGCTGACACTGTTCAGCAGTGATTGCGTCATTATGGATGAATTAAAACATACAGACAGACTACCAAGTCTGGTGGAGGAATAAGGATGACAGCATGGCTTTTCTCTCAAGAGGCACAAAAGCCTTGGCCTCCACCATGCCAGGCCTTTATTCTAATCATATCTCCTCACATTACAAGATGGTTCTTCCTCACTATCTGGGTTACAACAAAGGGACCAATGCCACTCATTACATCACAGAAGGACATTAGCAAATGAATAGGCAGAAGTGGTTGAGTCAGTCACACTGGCCCCTGCAAGGCTCAGCATGGATTTTAGGAAGTTACAGTAAGCATTTGCAGGGTAAGGGAGTTTTTGCAAAGAGCATGTCTCGAAACATCCTAAGTATATTGCAAATCTGATTACCTATGATGGAACCTGTCTGTGGGTGTGGGTCCTCTGCATCTCTGAGGGAGCTGGGCCCATGCCATGCAGAAGGATCTGCCACATCTCCCCCTTTCATTTTAATAAAGCCAGTATGATCCCACAAAGCATGCTGTTTGCTGATCTCCCACATGACCCTGGGAAAATAATTTGCAAATATATCAAAATACATAGAACATTATTATAATCAGTAAGCAACCAGTGGTTCCAAAGGCCCACATTCTCAGATTAATGCCAATCAATCATTGTTAGGCAGTAATGGTCAAATAGGTAACATTCAAAGAACTCTGAGGGCCTATTTTTAGTCAAGGTCAAATAGCTAAAGGGCCATAAAATTTTGGGGAAACACTTGTTTCAGGCTTGGACCCTTGTCATTTAAATTGAGGGTATCAGTGAAGTAGGCTTCACAGGATTTTATGCTTTCCTTGTTAGGCCTGACTGACCTGGGGAATCTGCCTTTTCCAGCACAGGGCCGCACCCACCTCCGGCATTATCTCAGGCTTAGGTGGATTAGAGCCAGGAAGAAAAAGATCAGGAAGACATCTCCCAGATGATAATGAGGACTTGGGCTATGTCAGAATAGCTGGGGGGTGAGGCTCCATCACCCCTCTTTGCTGCAGCTCCCCGAGTCCTTCCATGAGGGCCTTCCAAGTGGTCATGTCTGGCTTGGGTTGACCCTCCCTCAGGGGGTCTTACCCTTCATTAACTAACCAACCAAGCATTTGGGCTAGAGATGGATGAAGCAGAAGCAGTTCTCCTGCCAGGGAGACAAGCTTTGTCTCCTTACTGGCTCAGGTCTTTTTGACCGAACAGACCCAGAAGAAGCAGGTCCCTTGGGCTAAACTCAGCCTTAGCCATGGGGTGCTACAGTCTGTGAAACCAGTCAGGGCAGTTCCCAACATCTAATCTCCCTACTTTTCCATTTGTAAATGTTATAGTAATTGTTAAATCCTGTGGAATCTACTATTTGCCATTACCGAATGCAATCTTAAGAGAACAACCTTTATATATAAAGTACAAATAAGGATTAAGACAAAAAGGCATCCAAGGGTTGCTAGGACCCAAACTTGTAAGTCCAGTCCATAGAAACAGGTTTTAGGGTTCAACCATTGGACATTATGGGGCATGGAGTGGTTGTTGCCCTCTGCAGGTGGCACCCGAGCCTCAGCCCCTGTTATTGGTGCAGGCCACAACCTCCTCCGTTGGCCGACACAGGCCTGTGAGTGAGGGTGTAAGTGTCTGTATTTTTTCTGGTGTTCAGGGTCAGCTGGGCCATCTGGTCTGTCAGGCGATTGATTCTCAGCTCCAGGTAGCAGAGTTTGGCGTCTGTCCTGCTCATGATAAAACTTTATTCTTTTGGCTGGTAGCCAGACAGGACCTGTAGGGATGGAAATGCACATACCCTCTTCCCCAAGTTAAATTAAAGGCCCTGCCAAGAGCTATCTCTCAGTGAATCTTTATATAAAACCTGAGGATAAGATGACTTTGGCTCCTTTTTCTGAAAATGTTTCTCAATTGGAGTACAAAGAGATTCATCACAATTTAGAAAATTGTATGTTAGCATGGCTAACATAATCAAATTTTGGGGGGAAGGACTCATGACTCCCCCTTTTTTCTGTTTAAAAAGATTTTTTTTAAAAAATATGACAAGCCCATCCTATAATTTTCTGACTGGTTGGATTGTAATATATTCCTGCTTTAAGTTGGATATTCCAATGCTGAAAATAAAATAAAAAATAAAAATAAAAAAACCTGAATAGAATGGGCACCGTATCCGGGGCCATTATCAGTTTTAATTTGCTGAGGCCATCCTGACTGACTAAAGTCCCCCTGCAGTTTCTGGAAGCTGCAATGTGAGGGAGGGAGGTGCTCTGAAAAAATATGTTTTACGCACCAAGGGCCTTTTGTGACTTGAATGATTAACCATTTCCCTCAGGAGAATAGCCAGTTCTTACCTAAGGAAACAGTATTTACATGTACTGAGTTAAAAAATGGTACTGTGTTTTCTGTGTAAAAGGGCTAGTTTTACACGGAAGACAATATACCTAGATTTCATTTTTACAATAAAGGTCACAGCTCTGGCATAAATAAGGAGGATTCTTAATATTTTTTAACATGTGGCACACCATATCCCACTTATAACATGCTTTTAGATTGACAAATCTATGAACACATCCACAACTTTCAGAAACAGTCTTTTTCTCTACTGGCAAATACATTTACTTTTTAAAATATGGTTGCAAGTGCGCTGGGGTGCCTAGGTGTGGTGAAGATCTCCTCCCCTAACGCAGCTGATTTGGACTGGCAAAGAGACCGTATGTGGTGGTGTGTGACGCTGTGGCATTCCTTGGGTCACCGCCACAGGCACGCGTCCTGTGGGCATGGTGGCTGTGGGCGTGGCTGTGGCCCAGAACTGGGAGCTCTGAGGAGCCCCGTGCCAGTCCAGCCACCGGGTGTGTGGAAAAATTGCTCCCATTTGCACAGGGAGGAGGGGAAGTAAGGGGAGGTATGGGGAGGGCAGTGAGCCCTGACAAGGCTGCCACTGGCACCTGGATCCGCACAGCACTTGGAGCCATGCGGCGAGCCAGGAGCCCCGAGCCCCAAGCATGGCATGCCACCAGTCACCACTGGGTCCATGTGTCCCCACGGCGCAGCATGACTCGGCTTCAATGGGGGACGGCGGTCTATGAAACTTGCAGCAGCTGCCAAAAATCCCTTATGGGGGAGACGTTCAACAGCCCATAACTGTTGAACTAGCTTAAAACATTGCTCTAGTTCTCTGACAGCTCGTTCCTCATGGTTGAGGAAGCACAAAAACCTTCAAAGAAATTTTTTAATGGGCCACAAGATGCAGCTTAAAAGAAAGAATTTGCTGAGATGCCTGTAATAGTCCTGTAACTAGTTGATGTTTTTAAAGCTGGTTAAAGGGAAAAATCTTTGCTCTTTCTCCCAAGCCCAGACCTGGTTTGAGGTCGCCTCCTGGCAAAAGCCTGGGGGAGAAAGCAAGGCTCCTGCTCACTAAAGAATGTAAAGTTGCAGAGCAGTATCAAGAGAGCAACCTAGGAAGAACATCCTATTCCTCTAAATCCAACACATCCGACAACATTCTTGGACAGCACTCAGGGTCGTTGGGCCTTAACTTTGGGTGAATGATCATGTATCCCATGAAGTTGGTGTGTTGTCCATAATGACCAGGGGTCGTGGCCTCTGAATCCCTGTTCTGGGTGCCAGGTATGACAGACACTGGCCAGCAGTGTCCCCATCATTATGGATGAATTAAAACATACACACAGACAACCGAGTTAGGTGGAGGAATAAGGATGACAGTATGGCTTTTCTCTCAAGAGGAGCAAAAGCTGCGGCCTCCGCCATGACAGGCCTTTATTCTAATCATAACTCCTCACATTACAAGATAGTTCTTCCTCACTATCCCAGTTACAACAAAGGAACCAATGCCACTCATTACATCACAGAAGAAGGATATTAGCAAATGAATAGGCAGAAGTGGTTGAGTCAGTCACACTGGCCCCTGCAAGGCTCAGCATGGATTTTAGGAAGTTACAGTAAGCATTTGCAGGGTAAGGGAGTTTTTGCAAAGAGCATGTCTCAAAACAGCCTAAGTATATTGCAAATCTAATTACCCATGAGGGAACCTATCTGTGGGCATGGGTATTGTGCATCTCCAAGTGGGAGCTGGGCCCAGCACATGCAGAAGGGACTGCCACACTTTGTAGAATTCTCCTGTGATACCATCTGGTCCAGGGCTTTTGTATGTCAGGAGTTTTTTGATTACTGCTTCAATTTCATCTGCTGTTATTGGTCTCTTCAGGCTTTCTGCTCCTTCTTAATTGAGTTTTGGAAGATTATATTTTTTTAGAAAGTTGTCCATTTCACCTAGGATTTCAAATTTCTTGGTATACAGTCCTTCATAGTCATTTCTTACAATCCTTTGTATTTCTGTGGTGTCAGTTCTAATCTCTCCTCTTTCATTTCTGATTATGTTTATTTGGGTCCTCTCTCTTTTTTTTCTTGATGAGCCTGCTTAAAGGCATGTGGATATTGTTTTTCTTTTCAAAGAACCAGTTCCTGGATTCATTGATCCTTAGAATTGTGCTTTTAGTCTATATGTCATTTAATTCTGCTCTGATCTTGGTTATTTCCTTCCTTCCTCTTGCTCTAGGATGTCTTTGTTGTTGTTCCTCAAGTTCTTGTAGGCGTAGGGTTAAGTTGTTTGTTTGAAATGCTTCTATCTTTTTTAGGTAGGCCTATATCACTATGAACTTCCCTCTGAGGACTGCTTTCACTGTGTCCCATAAGTTTTGAGTCATTGTGAGTTCATTTTCATTTGTTTCCAGAAACTTTTTGCTTTCATCCTTAATTTCATTCTTGACCCATTCATTGTTTAATAGCATGCTATTCAATCTCCATGGTTTTGAGAGTTTTGGGTTTTTCCCCTTGGGGTTGGTTTCTAGTATCAGTCCCTTGTGGTCAGAGAAAATGCTTGGTATGATTTCAATTTTCTTGAATTTGTTGAGGCCAGTTTTGTGTCCTATCATGTGGTTTATCTTTGAAAATACTCCGTGTGCATTTGAAGAGAATGTGTATTTAGTTTCTTTGGGATGAAGGGCTCTATATATATCAGTTAAGTCCATTTCTTCTAGAGTGTTGTTCAATATCTTTGTTGATATTTTGTTTAGAAGATCTGTTCATTTTTGATAGTGGGGTATTAAAATCCCCTAGTATATTTGTGTTGCTGTCAATATCTTTCTTGAAGTCCTCTAAGATTTTCTTTATGTATTTAGGTGCTCCTAAATGTTGGGTGCATATATATTTACAATGTTTAGGTCTTCTTGCTGGATTCTTCCCTTGAGTATTATGAAGTGACCTTCTGGGTCTCCCTTTATGGCTCTTCTTTTGAAGTCTATTTTGTCTGATATGAGTATTGCTACCCTAGCTTTTTTTTTCTGACCATTTTCTTGGAAAATTTGTTTCCAGCCCTTTACTTTGAGTCTGTGTAGTTCTTTTGTCCTGGGGTGGCTCCCTTGTAGGCAGCATATGTGTGGATCATGCTTTCTTATCCATTCAGCTATTCTATGCCTTTGGATTGGAGCATTTAATCCATTTATGCTTAAGGTTATTATTGATAGGTATTTATTCCTTGCCATTTTCGTACCTATGTTCCTCTCTCTCTCTTTCTTTTCCTTCCTTTCCTTAAACCAGTCCCTTTAGCATCTCCTGCTGAACTGGTTTGGTAGAGGTGTATTCTTTTAGATTTGTTTTGTCTGGGAAGTTCCTTATTTAGCCTTCTATCTTGATTGAAAGCCTTGCTGGGTAAAGTAGTCTTGGTTGCAGGTCTTTGGTTCTCATTACTTGGAATATTTCTTGCCATTTTCTTCTAGCTTGGAGCGTTTCCATTGAGAAATCAGTGGCTAGTGTTATTGGGGCTCCCTTGTATGTTACTTCCTGTTTCTCCCTTGCTGCCTTTAAGATTTTCTCTTTGTCTTGGAATTTTGCATTTTAATGATGATATGTCTTGAAGTGAGCCTCTTTGGGTTCCTCTTGATTGGGACTCTCTGTGTTTCCTGGATTTGTGTGACTTTTTCTTTCATCAAATTAGGGAAATTTTACATCATTCCTTTTTCAAATAGGTTTTCTGTCCCTTGCTCTTCTTCTTCTCCTTCTGGTATCCCTATTACATGGAAATTATTATGTTTCATATTGTCTTGCATTTCTCTTAATCCCTCTTCATTCTTTCTGAGCCTCTTTTCCTTTGCTTGCTCTTTCTGGGTGTTTTTTTTTTGTTTGTTTGTTTGTTTGTTTTTTCTACTTGGTCGTCCAGCTCGCTGATCCGATCTTTGGCTTCATCAATTCTGCTTTTCATTCCTTCCACTGTGTTCTTCCGTTCAGAAATTGTATTCTTCATTTCCTCTTGGCCCTTGTTGATAGTTTTCTATTTCCTATTTCATGTTGATATAGTTTGCAGTGAGTTCATTGTAGATTCCCTGCTGTTTCTGGTATCTCATTGAGAGCTCATGCAGCTTCCTGACAACCTTTTCTTTGAACTCAATACCTGATAGTTGAGTTCCCTCTGTTTCTTTTAGCATTCTTTGTGGGACTTCTTCCTTTCCTTTCATTTGCGGATTGTTTCTTTGTCTTCCCATTGTTTTTGAGGTTCTTCTTATTCGCCTTAGTTTCTTAAATTGGTGTGTTCTGGCTCTCTGGGTTTATGTTGTGAACTTCTGTGGTAGAATACCTGTGAGATTCGGTGGTGCAGTCTCTTTCATGTATCTTGGTGTTCATAGCTTCTACTGTCTCAGCTGTTGGGATGCCCCCTCTTTGGGTCCGGCTCTGTTTTTTTCACAGTTCCAAGTTGTTGTTGTTTTTTGTCTCACTCATGGGCATTTGAAAAGAAAAAAATGAAAAAACAAAAAAATAGGAAGGAAGAGGTTACATTGGAAAGAAAGGAAGAAGGAATAAAACAAGAAAGAAGTAAAGAGAAGCAAAAAGAATTGAAGGATAAGAAATATAAAAATAATAAAAATAATCATAAAAGTATATAATTAAAAAAAATCTCTTGCCCTGGCTGGTGTAGCTTAGGGGATTGAGTATGGGTCTGTGAACCAAGGGATCACAGTTTGATTTCCAGTCAGGATACGTGCCTGGGTTGCATGCCCGTTTCCTGCAGGGGATGCACGAAATGCAACCATACATTGATGTTTCTCTCCCTCTCTCCTTCCCTTCCACTCTAAAGATAAAGAAATAAAATGTTTTCAAAATTTAAAAATATATACCTCTTGCTGATTTCAAACTTGCCAAGCTGGTTTTTCTAGTCTTGCTGGCTGCAAAGGGCCAAGGGGTGACAGTATGTCTTTTCTCCCTGTTCAGCACTGAGTCAGGTTTGGACTTCTCTCCCAAGGGCTAGCCAAGCACTCTCCTCAGAGCTAGCCTGGTGCCCCTCCTTGCAGGGCCTTGGTGCATGGGCTCTGGGCCTGCTGCTAAGTGTGCACTTTCCCTGGGCTTATAGGTGTGAGCTTGGGTCTCCCATGGATCCTGCACTCCCTGCGGTTTAGAGTTGTGAGCTCTGGGCCTCCTACGGGGCGCACGTGCTGTCCCTGGTTTATAGGTGTGGGTTCTGGGTTTCCTAAGGAGCATGCGCACTGCTGGAGTTTACGAGTGTGGGCTCCATGGGTTTCCTGCATTGCACGTGCTCACCCTGAGTTCCTGGGGGGTGAGCTCCAGATTTCCCACGGATTGTGTGCACTCCCTGGGTTTACAGGTTTGAGCTCCAGTTCTCCTACGCAGCATACCCATTACCCAAGTTTACAAGTGGGGGTTTCAGATTTCCTGTCATGTGCGCACTCACCCTAAGTTCATGGTCATGAGCTCCATTTTTCCATGGATCGTGTGCACTCCCTGGGTTCACATGTGTGGGCTCTGGTTGTCCCACAGATCCCTTGCACTTCCCGGATTCCCGGCGTGGGCTACGGGTCTTCCACAAAGCCCACTCCTCTGGTTGTGGGTGCCTCTGGTTGTATGGGCGACAGAGTACACTCCATCCAGGGCTATGCGTGGGTGCTCACAGCCCCAGTGTGTTTGCCACTCAGACCTTAACTTCTCTCTGCGACTTCAAGCGATGAGGTCTCTCTTGTTGCTGCTCATCCCTTATTTGGCCGGGGAGTGAGCTGTTGTCCTGCTTCCTCCCTAGAGTCCTGTGGCAGACCCAGCAAGCACCGGTTCTGGGGCTTCAGCTGCCCTGGTTCCCACGCTGATCCCTGGGCTCTTATTGTCCTGAAGATGTCGCCTTGCTGTCTGGTTTTTCAATGTCTGCTACAGTTTTTGATCTCCTATTTTCATATATGCTGTGGTATGTTGGCTGTTTGCTCTGTTCCTCTGTAGATCAGCTAGGTTTTTCTCCCATGTGTAGGGGGAAATGGAATCTGCTCCCTCTTACCATGCCGCCATCTTCCCTCTCTCTGATTTTTTTATCTTTGTGATGTTGTAAATGATAACTTAAACTTACAAAGTTTCCTATCTGTAAAATTGATGTTATGTTTTTAATTGCCTTAAATAATATATATTCATGTAATGAATTAGCATTTGTTAAGAAAGATGGCAAAGTCAACCTACTAGATCAGTGTTTCTCAAACTCTGGTCTTTAGATGGCTTCTGTGGAAGTAACCTTGGGAATATTTAATAATAAGATTACTGGGCTTTACCCAAGAGATTTTGATTTAGGAAGTCTGTGGTTTGCTCCTGAAATTTGTATTTTTTAAAGCATTCCACATGAATCTAGTACGCAAGCCATTTGAAACTACACTAAACTCTTAAGTTTAAACATTTATTCATTTATTCTTTGTGCAAATGTTAATTGAGCTCCTCCTTTAGTCTATGCACTTGCTAGGTGTTGTGTTCTTCTCCATCAGATCATCTTTCTGGGTAGCCTCATTGTCCATGTTATGCGCCATCTAGGTCTGCAGCCTGAGTTCCCTAATGTACTCAATTTTGAGGAATCTCTCCAGTACTCTGCATTGGTCACCCACTTTTCATGTCCATATCCTGAACCTTGACATTTATCAAAAATTGAACCTCTGAGTCTCCAAAATCTTAAACTTCAAAACTCTATTCTTTAACTGAAGGTGCCTTGTCCTCTAGGTATTTATTGTCTTTATTGTTGCTATTCCTGTTATCATTGAGACTTCCAGGCTTTTTGGCTCTCTGTTTTTCCCTAGTCTTCTATCTTTTCAACATCATCTGATTTATTTATGTACTCTAAATCTTATTGCCTGATACATTAATTAATCCATTTTTTCTAGCTTCTTTGTTTCATTCCAACTGAATCCAGACATGATTTCTCTGTTCCTAGATCTAGGCTCCTAGAAATTCCTAGAGAAAGGAATTTTCACAACTGTATAGATCTGTATCACCAGAAATCCCCACTGGGCCCACTTAAGTGTCTCTCACCACACAATCCACTTGATGTTAACAAAAAATATGCTGCCTCACCACTCTGAGCTTTGCACCCTGTATACTTACTGATTGAAATGCTCTTAAACATCTCCTCATCTATACTCTCCTTTTTTATAGCTTACTCCACTCAGGATGCAGGCCTCAGCTTAGATGTCACCTCCCATGGAAAATTTACCTCAAACTTCCTGCCCAGACTGGGTTAGGCTTCTTCCTGCTTGTCTCCTAACAATTTGGTTACCTTTACTTGTATTATCTCAATTTGATATAATTATCAACTTATATATCTCTCTTCCCTTCTAAACTTTATGCTCCTTGAAGGCAGGTCCCATGCCTTACTTAACTTTGTGTCTGTAGTATTTAGAATAGTGTTTATTTCACAAATGAGCAAATGTATCACTGAGTGAATGGATAGGGGATAAATTGATCCATACATTTCAAGTGTGAGTATGTTGGCCGCAATATATGGCATTTTATATGAAAAGAAGAAAATTACCTCTAGTACAATGCACAAATCTTCACTCATATTTTCCACCGTGGGCATTCTTATTACATATTGGCTAGCATATATAACTTTGTATCTCAATAATGCATGTTAGAAGTCTGAATCTAAAACCAAGTCCTCTGTTTCTAGAGTAGTGGTGGATTTTGAAGCGATAAAGACATGTTACATTGTTTTGTTACTTAAGGTAAAATGTACACCATTAAGCTTAAAGTAAAATTTATAGATAAAGAAAATGTTCTTATTTTAATCATGTGAAGTAAGATATATTAATGTCAGAGTATTAGAAGTACATGTAAATGCCCAATTTTGTATCTAAAATTCTGAAATTAAAAAAGTTTTGCATACCCAAAGCTTTTTTCTAACTCATTTGACCTGACCTGGTATACTGTATAGTTGTTATTTAATGCTTAGACTAAATATTCATATATTTTTTTGTAAAATATTACTGTGTTTGATAATGAGCTTCTGTCCAAGACCCCACAGGAGTGTCATATAATATTCAGTTTATCATATCCTATTGCCTTTTTAAAACCCAAAATATTCTGTCTGGTGGGCACTAGATTTATAAGTGAGAACACTTCATAAGTTATATAAGTGTCTAACCACAATGCTGTACACCTGAAACTAATATAATGAATGTCAACAGTAATTGAAAAATAAAATATAAAATGAAATTCAAAATGTTCTGCATTCTAAAACACATCTGGCCCTAAGGGACTGAGAATTATGTAGGTTGCTTCAGTTATTATTTCTTGAGACTGCAGTTAACAGCACTGCAATATAAAGGGGCTGTAGGAAAATCATATAAATACAATTTTGGCCTTCAACCAGTATTTCATTTATGCCCGAAGACTATTTTTATGATTAATTGAGAAAAAGATGTTTATTTACTCCATATCTGTCTTACCTAGTGGAGCTTAGTGACATCAAGTAATATAGTTTTAGTGGAGAAAGATGAGTATTTCCTTCAAAGTGAGTATTTTCTTCAAAGTCATCATTTCAAAGGCAAGCTTATCTATCTCTAGGCCCCAAATGCTCAGAACCTGGTTCCTCTATATAGCTAAGTAGCACTGTCAGGTACCAGGTGTTCTATTCTGTACATTGAGCTGAGGATAAGCATGTATTCATTATTGCCTCTTAATAATGTTATATACAAATCTTTCTTCTTTTCTTTCTCTTGTGGATTTCCACCCTTACCTCTGCTTTGAGCATTCTTTTTTACTTTAAAGATTTTTATTTATTTATTTTTAGACAGAGAAGAAGGGAAGGAGAAATAGAGGGAAATAAACATCAATATGTGGTTGCCTCTCACATGCCCCATACTGGGAACCTGGCTTGCAACCCAGGCATGTGCCCTGACAGGGAATTGAACCAATGACCCCTTGGTTTGCAGGCCAGTGCTCAATCCATTAAGCTACACAAGTCAGGGCTGCTTTGAGCATTCTTATTTTTTCTCCTTGTCTTGTGTTTAGGAATTTAGAAAGTGAAAGTTCTATAATTATAAAAATCAACTAAATTTTTGAGCCCTCATTGGTTACCAGGTCCTATCGAGTATATAAAGTTACAAGATAAGACAAGATAAGGCTTTTGCCTGAAGTTATTTCCAAGCAACAAGGGGGAAAAGAGGCAAGTTAGCATAGTGGGTGAGAGATTGTGCTTTAGATCTAGACAGGTCTGGATTTTAATCTTGGCTCTATTATTGAGCAATGTGGTGACCTCACACAAGTATTTTCCTTTTTGGTACCTCAGATTTCTCATATAAAAATGTAAATGATTAAAATAGTACTTGCCTCCTCAAGTCATCATGATTGTGCAAAAGAAGTTCTTATACAAAAGCTTTGGCACATACTCGTTATTACTAGTCATTATTTGCTAATGATGCAGTGTGGTCTAATGGAAAGACTCTGAACTTCAGAGTTAGGCAGACCTAGCATTTCCATTTACCAGCCAGATGTAACTTTGGCTAAGTTATCTAACCCTTTTAAGCCCCAGTTTAATCACTTGCAAAATAGGAAGTACAATATTCACCTTGTAGGATTGTTGTGAAGATTAAATGAGATAAATTATATAAAGCACCTGGCCAAGTTTTTGACCTATGATAGGCTCTCAGGTGCTCCCCTCTATCACCATCCACATAAATGCAAGGAAGTACAGGACTGAGTAGCAAAGATAGTAATAGTTAGTGAAAGTGCAAAATTGTAAAATTATAGGTGATAATGTAATGTGAATTATTAACTATTCAATTTTGAAGTTCATAGGAGGAAGAAATCCATGTAGTCTAGGAATGAAATGGAGGACTTCTTGGACAAATAATATATAAACTGAGCCTCAAAAGGTGGGTTACATTGATATTAGCAGAGGGAAATAGGACAGCATTCCTATTGTAGAGGATGAAATGATCAAAATGACTCTATATAGAGTAATAATAATGGATATAATGATGAACATGAGTAGCCCAAGTGTAATATTTTCTATTTGATTTATTAAATTTGTTGAGTTAAACAATCAGGTGGGAATGCATAAAGAGTTGTTTGGGCAGATAGCCTTTTCCTTTTTACCTGCTGTTATTATTGTTCCATCACTGTTGAAAAACAAGGTTTTATTTTGAACTTTTAATGTTACAGCAAATGGACCAATCCTTTATGAAGGAAAGTTAAAATGATTTTAAAGGGGTTGAAGAAGCAAAGAAAAAAGCTAAAGAGAGATGCTGAAAGATTAGAGCTAGCAATGCAAAATGAGGAAAGATTAAGTGATGAAAAGGAGCAAGAGGATAAAGATAATGGCAATAGAATCTTAAGTTGAACTACTTAATGTTTTGTTCTTGTTACTATCATTTTGATTCATTCAGTGCTTATTTTTACCACAAATGTTTGGACCACAGGAGTACCAACTTCTGAGATGATGATATCCCTAGGAATATTTGTATGGTAGAAAGGTAAACAAGAAATGTACCAAGTTGTTTGGGTGCCACATAATTTCTTATACATAGTGCAGCCCTTTGTGGGAAACAAAAATATGTAATCTGCTTTCTCTGACTCTGAGGTTCCTTGATAGACACTCTTGCAAAATAATAATGGCCACAGTCCCCCATGTATGTTGACCACACCACATATCAAGGAGATGGAGCATATAGCCTCAGGAGTCTGACAGGTCTGAGATTGAATCCTAGATTCTAGGTGTTAGTTTCAGCTACCTTCCCCCCAAACTTACACTATGCAGTATTAGAAGAGGTTGAAAGTGTGGAATCCAGAATTATACACTAGAGATAACCAGGGCCTCACTTGCACATGCTTACCTATCCTGTAGCCTTGGTCTGTGTCTCCTTCTTGTGAAGGGCCAAGTAAAAATAAAGTGGTTGGTAAGAAAAGAGGTGTACTTCATGGAGTTGAGTATTGGACTAGGAGTCAGGAACCTTAGGCCATTAACTACTGGCATTTCCATAGGCAAGTAATCTTTCAGCTCTTTAATACCATAAGCTATGCTTTTTCTGTAGCTTAGACCATATCATGTGCAAATGTTTTGAAAATTGCAATGTGTTACTCAAATTTAAGGTGTTCATTTCTAGCCTCAGTTACAAAGAAGCAGAAAAGTGGAATAACAGACCATTGAATTTAGTGTCAGGAGACTCTGGCTCTATTCCCAGTTATGTCATTATTTACAGTGAGAGGTTGGCCAAGTCACTTAACTTTTCTGGGCCTCAGTTTACCAAGCTGTAAAATGAGAGATTTGGACTAGATCAGTGGGAAAATTAACTTATCTCAGAAGAAACAAAAGAAAATCCTTGTATAAAGTATTATGTATACATATGTGATATTGTTCACATAAGGTAATGTAATAAGTATATATAAAATAATCATACATGTGTATCATCACACATGCCTATATATTATCTTGATAAAGTTTAATACAATACATACATGCACATGTATATGTACCCACATGTGCATATATGTGATATTATAGCTGGATTAACAAATCGAACTCTGTGGGCTATTCACTGGGGTACACTATGAGGCATGGGAGTTAACTTTGTTATTCAGAAATTGTCACTGTAATGGTATTTGCTATAGCATATTTTGTCTATATGCCTCACAGTAAGGTAAGATAATAGACTGGTAAATGGAAAATACGTAAGTTAATCATAGTTTTTTCCTTTTATAACAAAGTGTGATGTATATATGCTAGTCTTTTCAAGTTGTTTAATTCTCCTTTACTTTTCTCCTGTAGCATTATTTTTCCATTGAGAAGAATGCAAACCATTCAGAGCAGAGGAGATTAAACCTGATGGAGCATTTTAGAAAGATAACAATTAGTTTTTAATTTTGTCATGTTTACTTCCAAATATAAAATGAAGTTGATAGTTCTGTTTTTGTGCATCAAACTAGAATTTGAGTTCTTTTGTTAAAAATGGTTCCTTCAGAATTTTAAAAATGATATGAAAAGTAATCATGGTATTTGAGATCCTAGATAGTGATGTGATTTTTGCAACTTGGGTTGTGTTAACACTACATATTTCTGTTGGTGTTAAATAAGGCAGAGATGTTGTTATTTACCTTCTGGCAAAGTGGGTAAAAAACCCCAGTGATCATATTTCACTGTATATGATACTCTGTTTATTTTGAGAAAAAGAGGTAAAAATATTTTGAGTAAGGTTCTTTTTATTTTATAATTTGTAACATTTTTTCACCGTAAAATATCATACTCATTATAGAAAATTTGGTGAATAAGTTTACATAGAAGAAAGAAAAAATCACACTATCCAGAGCTGAACACTGCTGTTTTATTTACTTTTTATATATTTTATTTACTTTTTAAAGAAAACAATTGTATTCTGTGATATAAATAATTGATTTTTTAAATATATATTTTTTATGATTTACTTTCTCCTTTTGAAATGTGTAGGGCCCAAGTTATTGTGGGTTTGTTGCTCATTCATTCAAGAAACATTGATTGAGGCCCTGCTATGGGTCATGAAATTTCTGTGTGCTAGGGATATATATATAGTCATGAACAAAGTAGACTTGGCCTTTTCTTCATGGAGTCCAGATAGGGAGGAAGCTGGGTAAAGAAGTAATAGCAGGACTATAATAGGAGGAGTACCAAGTTCTATGGGGGTACATGGCAGGGACATATAGCCCAGACTTCAGGAAAATACATAAAAATGAAAGATAAGGAGGATCAACAGGTGTTTGTAATTAAATCGCTGTGTGGTGGGAAGAATGTTTCAGATACGAAGTCCCAAATGCATGGAGTATTTGGAGCACTGTGAGAAGTTCAGGTTGGCAGCAACTCAACTTAGATGTTAGATCAGAATATAAACCACATTAAAGAGTTGGGTTTTATCCTCTGAACAGAAAGGAACCAATGAAGGATTTTAAGAAAAGGGATGGTATGCTTAGATCTATATCCCTAGAGGTCACTCTGACCGTTTTATGGAGAATTGGAAGTAAGCAACGATAGGGACAAGGGAACCAGTTGTGAGGCTGTTGTATTTATATGGTTGAGAAAATATGGTACCCTGGATTACATTAGTAGAACTATGTATAGAAGTACATAAATTTGAGAGTTGTTTAGCATGTACATCAACAGGACTTAGTGATAAGTGTGTGGGGGGGAGGAAATGAGGGAGTTTAAAGGAGAGTATGAATTTCAAGTTTCTAAATGATTATGCTAACTGGAAAGATATTGGTGTTACTAAGATGGGAAAATGAGAAGAAGGTTGTTTGACAGGGAAAGATGTGTCATATTTGGATAGGGTATTTGGGTGCCTATGGGCCATGTAAGGAGAGATGACTAGTGAACAGGTAGATATATGTCTGGAGCTCAGGTTAAAGGTCTGTTTTGATAGTTTGGGAGTCATCAATATAAATATGATAACTGAAGTCACAGTGAATGATTGATTTAAACCAGAAAGAATAAGAAAAAAGAAGTTAGTGGAATAGAATGCAGAGAAACAAAAGCATTTAAAGGATGGATGGTCAGAACTAGTGTAGCTGTCAGTGGAGACTTGACAATAATGAGGATAAGCAGGAGAGAGCAGTATAGTGAAGTCCAAGAGGATGGCATGTTTCAAGGAGGAAGGAGTGTGATCAACAGTATCAAAATGCTGATTCATTTCCAATGGATTTGGTAACATGGAAGTCATTGGCTCCTTTGGTAATAACTGTTTTGGTGAAAAGGTAGGAGCAGAAACTAGATAACTTTGATTTGCAGTGATTGGGAGGTGAGAAAGTGAAAGCAGAGTCTGTAAACAACTTGTTGAACTTTGGCTGTGAAAGGAATCAGAAATAATGGTACAGAAATTGACTGGTAGTATAGGATGCTGAGAAGAATTATTTTAATGGAAGAATAGAGGAACAGTGAGTGTAAAGACTGGGGTTGTAGGTTAGTTTCAATCTGCCCTCTTGATCCCTACCGTACCCTGCTATTATTTCCATAGGATTTATCACCTGTGGGCATACTATGTAATTTAGTTATTTATTATGCTTATTGTTTATTATTTTCCTTCCCCTACTAAATATAAGCTCTTCTGGGGAATAGATTTTTGCATGTTTTTTGTCGGTAATGCACCCCAAGTCCCTAGGCCAATGTCTGGCACATAATAGGCACTCAACAAATAAAATACTTATTGGATGACTGGGTTAGAAATAAAGATATTTTGTGGGATTTTTCACTTTTGTTGTGATGAATAGGTACTTTGAAGGTGAACTGATATCTTATAAAACGAAGTCAAACTGTACAAAGTGATCACTAGAGTTAAGTAAACAAGTGGTTGCTTTTAAAGATGTTCCCCAATAATCTGATACTGCTCTGAATTTTAAAAGCTGCATTCATGGGAAACTAAGTGAAATGAAAGCAATTTAAAAAATTCTCTTTTAGTAGAAATAAGTAATAAAACAACTACATAGAGAAACAAATATTTTAGAATATAACTGAAATTTTAGCACAAGCAGTCTGAAGCAGTACTTTGAAAGCAATGGAGAAGAGCATCTGTAACTATTCCCTATCTAACAGATTAAAAGCTACACTGAATGGAATACTGAGAGGAAAGAATGTGATTTCAGATTGGTAGTTGAACAATTAGAAATGCAGAATAAATGTTGGAACAAAGATGAAAAGTTGAAGTGATTGAAGGTTGTTTTTATTAAGATTAAGAGCTGAAGGGACCCTCACAAAAGTGGGAAGGAAATAAGTCTGTTCAGAATGCTGTCTCCAATACCAGTGCATAACGCATTACTAAATCACATCTGACACAGGAAATCAAGCCCTGCCAGATGTATATGGGTACACATACGTGTGTCACTAACATGCAAACCTTTATGGTAACAGAGTCATTTCCCTCAAGCCATTACTGTACCTGTTCTCAATGAAAAAACACTAGGTCAGAGAGAAGTACCTCTAATACACAGCTTGAAATTACACTGATTAGCAGGACTGCTTTAAAACCAGAGATAATGGACATTCTTCCCAACTCCATGGACATTGTAACTTTAAACCAATCACCAAATGGTCAAATCAAAGATCTTTTCATATTAGCCCCTGGCCAACCAGATAGTGGTAGATAATCTTGACAGAATTAAACTGCAGTTGCTTGGGAAATGAGGACAGATCTCTTTTGAATATCTGCATTATGAACAATGGAGGATCTCTATAAAATAAGGGCATTTCTTCAATGTAAAAAGGAATATTTTATTCCTGGTGGCATTTTGTAAATATTTCTTGTCTCTTTATGGTATAAATGATGCATAACTTTCCCTTGGGGGACTAGGAATACTGGTAATGCCTATTATGGGATTGTTGGGCTGACCAAGCTATAATATGTGGGTTATCTAGGTTAGCTGCTGCCTACCCCAGATCTTAGGCAAAGAACTAGCCAAGAAAATGTAGCTTGTACAAGGGTTATAACTTTAGGGTAGAGGGCAGAGGAAAGGGAGGTGAAACTCAAATGGAATGATATTGAGGAATAGCAGAACTATCTGTAGAATGTGTGGTGCCTAGTGCAAAATGAAACTGTATGACTCACGTTCAAAATTATTAAGAATTTCATGATGGCAACAACAGAATATTGAACCAAGCACAGAGCCCTTCAAAGAGCTGCTCTCTGTGTGACTGCATGGTTGCACACATATGAAAACAGCCTAGGTGGGTAGTAATCATATATGAAAAAACAAGTTATTATATATGGATCCCTCCCCACCTTCACCCCTGCCAGTGGCAAAAAAAGTGATAGGGAAGTTAATGGAACTCAGTGCAAAACTTAACTAAAAATATATCAAAGTCTTTCAGGGAGGGTCAGTTTATGAAGGGAAATATAAGAGATGGCCAGGGCCTACAGATAACAGAGTAGTTAGAGTAAAGGCTTTTAGTTTCATTCTTTACAATTCCTTCATTGTCTCCAGGGTCAGACCCCAAGTTTTTAGGTGAATATTACTGAAATTTCAAGAACAGATGTTATACAAATTGTTTCAGAAAGTAAAATAACATAAAAAGCATCAAAAGTTTTATGAAACTAGTGTGCTATAGATACCACAACTAGAAGACAGTGTAAGAAAAGAATATTAGAGGTCAATATAACTTAAGGACTTAGTGTGGGAGAGGGGAAAATTTCACCTCTTTTCCCTGTTATTTCTCCTGGCTGGCTAAGAATTAAATTGACATGAGACAGATTAACAAGAGAGTAACCACATTTAATTAGGTATGTATATATGGGGATTCCATAAAAAATATAGGACCAGAGGACATTCAGGTAGATGAGGCTGTTATGTCACATTGAGCTAAGGAGAAAGGAAGGTAGTGGTTTGAACTTCAAAAGGGAGGAAAGGAGCAAACATTTGGTAAACAAATTCTTACTAAGACACTTAGAAGCAATGGGACAGGGAGGGGAGTTTAACAAATAGACTTTGCTAGGTTCTTCCTCTCTGCCACACTTAGTTCATGTTATGCTAAGGTGATAATTCCCATCTTGGAACAGGTTCTCTTTTTATTTTACTTTTTTAAATTTTATTTATTTTATTTTTTAATTGTTCTTCTTGTACAGTTTTCCATCTTCTACTCCCATCCCAGCCCACCGCCCCAGCCCTCCCCAGCTCCCTCCCATTTCCACCCCCCCAGCTTTTGTCCATGTGTCTTTCATACTTGTTACTCTAAACCCTTCCCCTTTTCCCTAGAAATTCCTATCCCTCTCCTCTCTTGTTCTCAATTTCAGTGTCTTTGGTTATATTATGCTTGTTTGTTTGTTTGTTGTGTTGATTAGGTTCCTGTTAAAGGTGAGATCATATGGTATTTGTCTTTCACCTCCTGGCTTATTTCACTTAGCATAATGCTCTCTAGTTCCATCCATGCTGTTGTGAAGGGTAGGAGCTCCTTCCTTCTTTCTGCTGCATAGAATTCCATTGTGTAAATGTACCATAGTTTCTTGATCCATTCATTTACCAATGGGCACCTAGGTTGCTTCCAACACTTGGCTATTGTAAATTGTGCTGCTATGAACATTGGGCTGCATAGGTTCTTTTGGATTGATGTTTCAGGGTTTCTAGGATATAATACTAGCAGTGGAATTGCTGGGTCAAAAGGTAGGTCCATTTTAAATTTTCTTAGAAAATTCCATACTGCTTTCCATAGTGGTGTACCAGTCTGCAGGGATCTCAATATCTGACACCAAACTGTATTACAAGGCCACTGTAATCAAAACAGCCTGGTACTGGCACAAATACAGGCACAGGGATCAGTGGAATAGAACAGAGAGCCCAGAAGTAAACCCAATTCTCTACAGTCAATTAATATTTGACAAAGGAGGCAGCAACATAAAATGGAGTAAAAGTAGCCTCTTCAACAAGTGGTATTGGGAGAACTGAGCAGCTACATGCAAAAAAATGAAACTTGAACACCAACTTACACCACACGCAAAAGTAAATTCAAGGTGGATAAAAGATTTAAATATAAACAGTGACACCATTAAAGTCCTAGAGGAGAACATAGGCAGGAAGATCTCAGACATTTCACACAGCAACATTTTTACTGATATGTCCCCTAAAGCAAGGGACATAAAGGAAAGAATAAACAAATGGGATCTCATCAAAATAAAAAGCTTCTGCATGGCTAAAGAAAACAGTATTAGTGTAAAAAGAAAAGAAACTGTATGGGAAAACATATTTGCCAATGATACCTCAGACAAGGTTTTAAACCTCCAAAATATATAAAGAACTTACACGATTCCACTCTAAGAAGACATGCAACCCAATTAAAAAATGGGCAAAGGACTTGAACAGACACTTCTCCAAGGAGGACATACAGAGGATCCAGAGACACATGAAGAGATGATCAATATCGCTAGCTATCAGAGAGATGCAAATTAAAACCACAATGAGATACCACTTCACACCTGTCAGAATGGCCATCATAAACAAAGCAACAAACAACAAGTGTTGGAAAGGTTGTGGGGAAAAGGGGACCCTAGTGCACTGTTGGTGAGCAGGTTCTCTTTTTAAATCCTTTTTAGACAGGAGGATGGTCAAAGATTCTTCCTGAGTCTTTTGTTTCTTAAAATAATCAGCTAAAATAATCAATATCACAAAATAGGCATTTAGGGGGATAGCAAACTCTGGTACCCCTCCATAGATAAAACATCTTACAAGTATATGTGTGTGTAGCATGTGTGTGCTGAATTCAACAAGGTGTTAAGTAGCCTTTGTTATAGAAGTGCATGGATGTTTTAATGCTAGAATGCATAGGGATATAGTGACGTTTATGTGCTGAAGGGAAAAATATACTTAATTTTCTGAAAGGTGCAGAAGAAAGAATATGTTAAATACCAACACCCATTTGTGATTTAAAGAAATCTTAAACTATAAATAGAGGGAATACCCCTAACCTTATAAGTGTAAACTAAAAATATACTTAATGGAAAAAATTGAGAAGCATTCTCTTAAAGGTCAAGCACAAAGACATAATGCTTGATATCACAGCTCCTATTTGAGATACTACTTGAGAATCTAGCAGAAGAAATCATATAAGAGAAATAAATGATTTCTAAAGACTAAATGATGCAACCTCTGTCATTTGCATATAGTACCATCATTTACATATAAAACCCAAGAGAATCAAACAATTGGGACTAATAAGACAGTTATGAATGTTAGATCCAGCCCCTAGAGTACACATCTGGCCTGAAACAATACCATTGTATGCCAGCCTCCCCTTAGTGCACTGAGCAATAATGGCCACTGTCCTGGTTTCCCAGGACTGGAAGATTTCTCTAAATGCAGGTCTGCCCATGCTAAACACAGGGCAGTCATCCTAACTCTGGCTCTTGATTTCTTTCTTCCCTTATGACTCCCGAGAATTTACTTTCCTTTCAAGCTAGGGATTTGTTTCTTTGGTTATTATATTTTACCTAGAATTCCTACATATGTTTAGCATAAACTATGGACCCACATCAGCTCAACCTGCTCTTTTGCCAGAAGTATCTTTTTAAGCCTTTAAGAATAATGAAATGTTTAATAACATGAGAAAATGTTCATGTGTAGAATGAAAAACACAGATTATAAAACTCTATGTATAGTTGGGTGCTGTTTTATTGTAAAAATATATCATGTATTCATATATTTGAAAAATTTTAGGTAGTGAAACCAGAAAAGTTGGTATTCATTCTGCCTGTCACTACCAGAACCAATAAGCGGAAACTGGGATTGAACCTCTACGTGCACTTTATTCAGATGGCTGATGATCTGAGAAGATGGCATGTTACGTACCTTAACAGACTGTGTTACATTTCTTTTCAAGCCAGCCTTTTTTTAGGAGGAAAAAGTATAAGTAAGGGATTTAGAGTTCAGGAAAGAGGTTAATCAGATTAAAAGCTGCAGTCTGGCAATTTCCCTAACATGCCTTTGTAACAGAACCACTGGGTTCCATTGCTCTGGGTTCTAATGCCTACTGCTCATAAGAACCCTGACTGTCAATTCCAGAGTCTTATGAAAAGGAATGGTACCATATATTCAAAATTTATACAGGTTTTGAATAATGGCAGAATTCTGCCATTAAATCTCACTCCTTTTAGAAAGAAAGAAAAAAAAAAAACACTCACAAACACACAATCCTGCCCCGCTTGTCAAACAAAGCTAATAAGATGTACCATCTCTCAGGAAAAGAAATAGAAGTCTGTAGCTTAGCTGGGCAGATTCCTGTCTGTACTTCTGGCTTCCTCCAATTGTCCGTGCTTGGCTAGCTAGGCTCCAGCCTTTAATCCAAAACTGCTTCCTCATGGTGGGCCGATGAATCCTTCTGCACCCTTTCAAGGTGCCTGGACAAGACCTAACACTGTAGCTACATGGTCAAAAGGTTTCTCCTTCCCCAGGCGAGAGAGAGAGAGAGAGAGAGAGAGAGAGAGAGAGAGAGAGAGAGAGAGAGAGAGAGAGAGAGAAGGGAGGGTTGGGGAACAAGAACCTCTCATGGCTCTCCTACTCTCCTTCTCACATGGTCCAGAGCTCCAGAGCTCTAGCATGGCTGAGAGAGAGTGCAAGACACTGGCTGCCCCTGCCCCTGGGTTTAAATCCTGGCATGGATCTTCCTCCATAACTCCATTTCTGACTCCTTCCACAAAGGATTATACCTGCTAGCATTCTGGTTTTTGGCTGCCATTGTTAGTCTGGGCAGGCATGACCCCTTGACTTAGGAGCTGCTACTCTCTCAGATGCAGAAGCCCTTGTAGCTACATTGCATCACACATTAGAGTCACACTCACCTCCCTGGTTCTGAGCACAGGCACAGCTTTTAACGTTATTAAAACACTGGCCAAGTTCTTGAGATGTGCAGAATAACTCTCAATGACCTTGCTCTTCTTCCCCTATCCCCCAAGCAATAGCTATGTGGGGTTTCTCCATTTTGTGGGTACCTGTAGCTCAGTATCCCATTACACTTTCATTCATTGGTGATTTTCTACCTGGCTCCTGTGTTCTTGGCTGCAGGTTGTCTCTCTCTGGAACACAATGACTCAGATGCCATCTTGATTGCTTATGGTCTTTTCTGGAGCACAAAAGTCGAATGGTTTGTGGTCTCCTGGAGTCAGGGTGGACCATACCTTCAGTTCCTGAAACAATAGCTTTTTACATGCATTAACTACTAAGTTTATTAACTGTTACCTAAAACTAAAATTTCCTAACTCTTGAGTTCCCCTGTCATCCCCCCACCATTAGTTTAAACTATCTTATTTCTATGAGATCAGTTTCATATGTAAATATTCATTTTGCTGTTGGGTGTGTATCTTACCATTAGACTGTCTGGTAGGGGACTTAGGAATACACTTAATTGCAGATCCACATAAGGTGTCACATTTCATGCAACAAGCTATGATACTGAAAACAATGAAAATAATAAAAACAAAAAATGCCTCTCTAAAACCAGTAATACTTGGCAGCCAGGAGGTTAGTTTAGACAAATCAATACCAAAGAATCACTCTCTGTTTTATATTGCACACTGCTTCATTTGCTTGCTTTACTTATACTCTATAAGCTGTGAATATAGCAGAGTCACTTAAATTCTTCACATCGATGATTATGTATTAAAAGGAGGTAGTCTATAGCTGCATGATTCTCTAATATTGTTTCTCTAACTTGTCCTAGTTCTTAATTAATTGCACTAATGGCTTGTGAGGTGTCATTCAAAGCTTTTGCCACAGCACAAACTAATCTGCTTATTTCTACATTCAGAATGGTCATCATGGCTGGTATTACAAATATATCAAAGATACATATTCAGTGGGGCTAAAAAGCTGCAAATCACTGCTGCAATTAGGCACAAGAGAGAGTTGTTATCAAGCTGGCATGGTGTGGGGCTTCTGATGCATAAAACCCATCAGTCTTCTCAGAGAGCATGGTTCCCCAGAACTGTGTGCTGGAACATCAGAATAAACAGTCCTTCCGCATATTAGAAACGATCCTGCAGGTAGTTATTTTTTTATTTTTATTTTTAGATTTGTATTTATTTTTAGAGAGAGAGAGGAAGGGAAGGAGAAAGAGAAGGAAACATCAATGTGTGGTTGCCTCACACATGCCCCCTACTGGGGACCTGGCCTGCAACCCAGGCACGTGCCCTGACTGGGTATTGAACTGGAGACCCTTGGGTTCACAGGCCCGTGCTCAATCCACTGAGCTACACCAGCCAGGGCCTTGCAGGAAGTTTGATACAATAGTGGTGGTGGTACAACTCATCTTCACATCTGCTAAAAGCACAAAACAGATTTTAGTACAGTTGACAAAAGTTGCACAGTCTCTAGCTGGGGCTACATTAGTAATTTTTAAGGAAAACATTTCCCTATCCTTTAGAGTTAACACACGTCCACAATTACAAATATCAGAGTAGGTCATTTTCTTTTTTCTTTTTTTATTTTAATTATTGTTCTTCTACAGTTTCTGTCTTCCACTCCCATCCCAGCCAACCGCCCCAGCCCTCCCCAGCTCCCTCCCATTTCCACCCACTTTGCTTTTGTCCATGTGTCTTTCATACTTGTTGGTCTAAACTCTTCCCCTTTTCCTTTGAAATTCCTATCTCTCTCCTCTTTTGTTTTCAATTTCAGTGTCTTTGGTTGTATTATGCTTGTTTGCTCTGTCGATTAGGTTCCTGTTAAAGGTGAGAACATATGGTATTTGTCTTTCCCCTCCTGGCTTATTTCGCTTAGCATAATGCTCTCCAGTTCCACCCATGCTGTTGCAAAGGTTAGGAGCTCCTTCTTTCTTTCTGCTGCATAGAATTCCATTGTGTAAATGTACCATAGTTTTTTGATCCATTCATTTACTGATGGGCACCTAGGTTGCTTCCAACACTTGGCTATTGTAAATTGTGCTGCTATGAACATTGGGCTGCATAGGTTCTTTTGGACTGGTGTTTCAGGGTTTCTAGGATATAATCCTAGCAATGGAATTGCTGGGTCAAAATATACGTCCATTTTTAGTTTTCTTAGAAAATTACATACTGCTTTCTACAATGGTTGTACCAGTCTGCAGTCCCACCAACAGTGCAATAGAGTCCCCTTTTCTCCACAACCTCTCCAACACTTGTTGTTTGTTGCTTTGTTTATGATGGCTATTCTGACTGGTGTGAACTGGTATCTCATTGTGGCTTTAATTTGCATCTCTCTGATAGCAAGGGATACCGAGCATCTTTTCATGTGTTTCTGGATCTTCTGTGTATCCACCTTGGAGAAGTGTCTGTTCAAGTCTTTTACCCAATTTTTAATTGGGTTGATTGTCTTCTTAGAGTGGAGTTGTGTAAGTTCCTTGTATATTTTGGAGATTAAACCCTTGTCTGAGGTATCACTGGCAAATATGTTTTCCCATACAGTTGTTTCTCTTTTTATTTTAATACTGTTTTCTTTAGCCATGCAGAAGCTTTCTATTTTGATGAGATCCCATTTGTTTATTCTTTCCTTTATGTCCCTTGCTTTAGGGGACATATCAGTAAAAATGTTGCTGTGTGAAATGTCTGAGATTTTCTTGCCTATGTTCTCCTCTAGGATTTTAATGGTGCCATGGCTTATATTTAAATCTTTTATCCACCTTGAATTTATTTTTGTGTATGGTGTAAGTTGGTGTTCAAGTTTCTTTTTTTTTTTTTTTTGCATGTAGCTGTTCAGTTCTCCCAACACCACTTGTTGAAGAGGCTACTTTTACTCCATTTTATGTTGCTGCCTCCTTTGTCAAATATTAGTTGATTGTAGAGAATTGGGTTTACTTCTGGGCTCTCTGTTCTATTCCACTGGTCCCTGTGCCTGTATTTGTGCCAGTACCAGGCTGTTTTGATTACAGTGGCCTTGTAATACAGTTGGTGTCAGATATTGTGATCCCTCCTACTTTGCTCTTCTTTCTCAAAATTGCTGCAGCTATTCGAGGTTGTTTATGGCTCCATATAAATTTTTGAAGTGTTTGTTCTATGTCTGTGAAATATGCCATTGGTAATTTAATAGGTATTGCATTGAATCTGTAAATTGCTTTTGGTAGTAGGGACATTTTGATGATGTTAATTCTTCCGATCCATGAACACAGTATGTGTTTCCATTTGTTTGTGTCTTCCTTGATTTCTTTCTTCAGTGTTGTGTAGTTTTCTGCATACAGTTCTTTTACCTCCTTGGTTAGGTTTATTCCTAGCTATTTTATTTTTCTTTTTGCTATATCAAATGAGATTTATTTCTTGATTTCTGCTTCTGCTGTCTCATTGTTGGTATACAGAAATGCCTTTGATTTCTGGATATTGACTTTGTATCCAGCTGTTTCACCAAATTAATTTATTAGGTCAAGCAACTTTTTGGCCGAGTCTATAGGATTTTCTATATACACTATCATGTCACCTGCAAACAATGATAGTTTTGTGTCCTCCTTTCCAATTTGGATGCCTTTTATTTCTTTTTCTTGTCTAATCTCTGTGGTCAATACTTCCCAAACTATATTGAATAGAAGTGGTGAAAGTGGACAACCTTGTCTTCTTCCTGATATTAGTGGAAAAGATTTTAATTTTTGCCCATTTAGTATGATGTTGGCTGTAGGTCTCTTATATATGGCCTTTATTATGTTGAGGAATGCTCCCTCAATTCCCAATTGGCTGAGTGTTTTTATCATAAATGGGTGCTGAACCTTATCAAATGCTTTTTCTGCATCTATTGATATGATCATGTGATTTTTGCCTTCGCTTTTGTTTATGTGATGTATTGCATTTCCTGATTTGTGAATGATGAACCATCGTTGCATCCCTGGGATGAATCCCAATTGGTCATGATGTATGATCTTTTTAATGTATTGTTGGATGCGGTTTGCCAATACTGTGGTGAGGATTTTCGCATCTATGTTCATCAGCTCTATGGGCCTGAAGTTTTCTTTCTTTGTTATGTCTTTATCTGGTTTGTGGATTAGAATGATGTTGGCTTCATAAAAAGAGTTTGGGAGTCCTCCATCATTTTGGATTTTTTCAAAAAGTTTTTGAAGGATAGGGGTTAGCTCTCCCTTAAATGCTTTGTAAAATTCTCCTGTGAAACCATCCGGTCCCGGACTTTTGTGTGTCAGGAGTTTTTTGGTTACTGCTTCAATTTCATCTGCTGTTATTGGTCTGTTCAGGCTTTCTGCTTCTTCTTCATTGACTTTTGGGAGATTATATTTTTCTAAAAACTTGTCCTTTTCACATAGGTTTTCAAATTTCTTGGCATACAGTTCTTCATAGTCATTTCTTACAATCCTTTGTATTTCTGTAGTGTCAGTTGTAATCTCTCCTCTTTCATTTCTGATTGTGTATATTTGGGTCCTCTCTCTTTTTTTCTTGATGAGCCTGCTTAAAGGCTTGTCAATTTTGTTTATCTTTTCCAAGAACCAGCTCCGGGATTCATTGATCCTTAGAATTGTGCTTTTAGTCTCTATGTCATTTAATTCTGCTCTGATCTTGTTTATTTCCTTCCTTCTACTTGCTCTGGGCTGTCTTTCTTTTTGTTCCTCGAGTTCTTGTAGGCGTAGGGTTAAGTTGTTTGTTTGAAATGTTTCTATCTTTTTTAGGTAGGCCTGTATCCCTATGAACTTTCCTCTGAGGACTGCCTTTTTGTGTCCTATAATTTTTTGGGTGATTGTGAGTTCATTTCCATTTGTTTCCAGAAACTTTTTGATTTCCTCCCTAATTTCATTCTTGACCCATTTATTGTTGAATAGCATGCTATTCAGTCTCCATGATTTTTAGTGTTTTGGGTTTTTCCCCTTGGGGTTGGTTTCTAGTTTCAGTCCCTTGTGGTCAGAGAAAATGCTTGGTATGATTTCAATTTTCTTGAATTTGTTGAGGTTAATTTTATGTCCTATCATGTGGTATATCTTTGAGAATGTTCCATATGCATTTGAAAAGAATCTGTATTTAGTTTTTTGGGGGATGAAGGTCTCAATATATATCAGTTAAGTCCATTTCATGTAGAGTGTTGTTCAATTCCACAATATCTTTGTTGATATTTTGTTTAGAATATCTGTCCATTTTTGACAGTGGGGTGTTAAAATCCCCTACTATAATTGTGTTGCTGTCAATATCTTTCCTGAAGTCCTCTAAGATTTTCTTGATGTATTTAGGTGCTCCTATGTTGGGTGCATATATATTTACAATGTTTATGTCTTCCTGGTGGATTCTTCCCTTGAGTATTATGAAGTGACCTTCTGCGTGTCTCTTTATAGCCCTTCTTTTGAAGTCTATTTTCTCTGATATGAGTATTGCTCCCCCAGCTTTTTGGTACTTGATTGGTATTCTCTGTGATTCCTGAATTTGTGTGACTTTTTCTCTCATCAAATTAGGAAGGTTTTCTATCATTACTTTTTCAAATAGGTTTTCAATCCCTTGCTCTTCTTCTTCGCCCTCTGGTATCCCTATTATACGGATATTATTACTTTTCATATTGTCTTTCATTTCTTTTAATCCCTCTTCATTCTTTATGAGCCTCTTTTCCTTTTCTTGCTCTTTCTGGGTGGTTTTTTCTACTTGGTCCTCCAACTCACTAATCCGATCTTCTGCTTCATCAATTCTGCTTTTCATTCCTTCCACTGTGTTCTTCAGTTCAGAAATTGTATTTTTCATTTCCTCGTGGCCCTTGTTGATAGTTTCTATTTTCCTTTTCATGTTGATATAGTTTGCAGTGAGTTCATTATAGCTTCCCTGTAGTTTCTGGTAGCTCATTGAGAGCTCTGGAGCTTCCTGACAACCATTGCTTTGAACTCAGAATCTGATAGTTGAGTTGCCTCCATGTCATTTAGCATTCCTTCTGGGGCTTCCTTCTTTTCTTTCATTTGGGGATTGTTTCTTTGCCTTCCCATTGTTTGTGAGGCTCTTCTTGTTAGGCTCAGTTTCTTAAATTGATTTGTTCTGGCTCCCTGGGTTTATGGTGTGTACTTCTGTGGTAGAATGCTTGTGAGATTCAGTGGTGCTGTCTCCTTCGGGTATCCTGGTGTTTATGGCTTCCCATGTCTCAGCTGTTGAAATTCCCCCTCTTTGGGACCAACTCTGTTCTTTCCACAGTTCCAGGGTTTTTTTTCTTTTGTTTTATTTTGTTTTTGTGTCACTCGTAGGTGTTTAAAAAGAGAGAAGAGGAAGAAAGGAAAAAAGAAAATAAAAAGGAAATAAAAAATGAACAGAGAATAAAGAAAAGCAGGATGAAAAAGAAAAGAAAAAAGAGAAAGGAAGAAGAGATAAGCTTGGAAAGAAAGGAAGAAGGAATAGAACAACAAAGAAGTAATGAGATCCAAGAGGAGCTGAGGGTTAAAAAAATCAAAATAATGAAAAATTAATAATTAAAAAAGAGAAAGAGAAAGAAAAAACCCACCAAAACAAAACAAAACAAAACAAAACAAAACAAACAAACAAAACACCAAAACCACCAACTCTTGCTGTTATCAATCTCACCATGCTGGTTTTTCTGGCCTTGTGGACTGCAGTGGCTGAGGGGTGACTCTACTGTTTTTCTCCCTGTTCAGCACTCAGTTATCTTTGTCCTACTGTCCTCAGAGCTAGCCTGGGGCCTCTCTGCACAGGGCCTCAGGTGTATCTTCTGAGGCTGCAAGCCCCTACTGCAATTGTGTGCGTGCAAGCGCTAATGATCTTGCAGCCTTGCATGCACAGGTGCTAACTGTCCTGTGAGCACGAATCGACCCCCATACAGGTCGCATACAGGTGTCTAAGATCTCCCAGCAGTCCACACAGTTCCCCGATGGTGCAAGGGCGCTAAGAGACAGTATCATATCGCACCTCCCTGTTGGCGCGCAGGTGCCAAGAGACTGTATCTCCCTGATGGCGCTCTGGCACTGAGAGACCATAGTGCTGAGTGACTCTACCATGGGTCCCCCAGTGGCACGCTGGTGCCAATGGATCCCTGTGCAGCTATTACCAATGGTGCATAGGTGTAGACAGTTGTGCGAGCTCCAACGCGCAGTCCTCCCAGGGCTTTGAGATCTTAACTCTTCTCAGTGAGATTTCAAGCAACTAGGTTTATCCCAGTGCTGCTGAGACCTTGTTTGGCTGATCAGGAAGTGGTTGACCCAGCTCCATCCCTCCCTAGAGTCTTATGGCCAGCACTGGCCCAGGATCTCAGCCCCCACCCTGGTCTCCATGCTGCTGGAGTACTTTCCTTACCATCTGGTTTTTCAATTTCCACTGCAATTTTTTATCTCCTGTTTTCAAATATGCTGTGTTCCTGGTGTATGTTTGCTGTGCTCCGCTGTAAATTGGCCAGGTTTTTCACCTGTGTTAAGGGAGAAGAGGGATGTGCATCCTCTTATTGCGCTGCCATCTTCTCTGTCTCCCATTTTCTTATTGATATACTTAAACAAAATATAATTTCTGAGGCCTTTCAGGTGAGTACAAATTTGTATAAGACATGAAGTGAAAGTTTGTTCAACATAAGTTTATCCTTAATGACAATGGTCAGAAATGTTTAGAGTATGTTTTGCTAAGTGTAGCCAAATATTTTCATCTTGTTTGAAAGCAATAAGTTCTCCATAATATGAGGTCAAACAAAAACTAATGAAAAGAACATAATCCATTGATTTCAAAAGATGACTTTCAGGTCTGTTTGCAGTTTGGTGATCCATTGTTCCTTCAGTGCTTTTTTTACTATAGTGTGATGAATCCAAGGTTTTATTCCTACTAACTTTGCCATGGTTGGGGTGGGAAGGAGCACGTCCCAAGGTCCAGTCCCCTTTTCTTCTATTTGGCTTTCTGGAGATACTGTCATCCAAGTCTTCAGTAGCACTTTGTTTCCGGGCTCAGATGAGTATTGTGAACAGGTAGGGGAGAGGTCTCTAATATAAACAAGCTTATTAATTACAGGTAAGGTCTGACTTAAATGTTGTACACATTTCTTTACCTTCACTTCTTGATCTCTATACATATCTCCCAGCACAATCATAGCCTGAAATGGTCACCCACACACAATTTCATAGAGACTCAATTGAATCCCATTTCGAGAAGCCACCCTTACCCTGAACAATGAAATGGGCAAAGCTTGATCTGAATTGAGATGAGTTTCTTAACACAGCTTGTGTATAATTTTCTTTTTTAACTTTAAACATGTTTGTTTGTTTAATTTTGGCTATATATTTTTTCTTTTTAAAAAATTTATTGGCTATATATTTTTTAAATGTCATTCATATTCTCCACCTTCCCAGAAACCTGAGGTCTCCAGGCTATGTGGAGTCTTCACTTGATTTCTAAAAATTTACTAACCTTCAGTGCAATTTCTGAAATCAATGCAGGTCCATTATCACTTTGCATGCCTACAGAGAGGCCAAAGCAAAGAATTACTCCCTTCAGTAAGCCTTTCACTACCTCAGGGATTTCTCCCTTCTAGTAGGATAGGTTTCTACCCATCCTAGAAAGGTGTCAACAAAGATTAACAAATTTTTCCACCTTCAAACCCTTGGCATCTGGGTAGATCTATTTGCCAGTCCTCAAATGGGTACTATCCTTGATATTGTTTCCCTTCTTTTGATGGGGATCTGCGTTGGGATTATCATTCTGGCAAATAACACATCTAGCAATTACAATATGTACAGCTTTAGAAATTCCAGGACTTGCAAGCCACACTTTAATATAGATGGTTAATGCATCTCTTCCATAGTGAAAGACCTCATGCAAATGCTTCACAAGTAGCTCTACTAGATGTTCAGGAAGTAATATAACTCCTTTCTTATTCTTTCTCCATCCACTGTCAGGACCTTTTTCATCAAAACCCCAACTCTTAGAGAGGGAAGATGGTGGCATGGTAGGAGGGAGCAGATTCCACTTCCCCCTACACATGGGAGAAAAACCTAGCTGATCTATGGAGGAACACAGCAAACAGCCAATAGTACTACAGCACAGATAAAAATAGGAGATCAAAAATTATAGCAGACAGTGAAAAACCAGATGGTAAGGAGAGCTTTTTGGGCCCAGGAATCAGTGTGGAGACCAGGGTGGCTGAAGCCCTGGGCCCAGCACTTGACAGGTCTGCCACAGGGCTCCAGGGAGGGAACTGGGTCAACCGCTCCCTCACCAGACAAACAAGGTTTGAGCAAAACTGGGAGAAACCTGATTGCTTGAAGACTCAGGGAAGGGAGTTAAGGTCTGAGAGGCAAACATGCAGTGGCTGTGAGCACACACATATAGCCATGTGAGGAGTACACATCCAAGCACCAGTGACCAGAGGCACCCACTTAACCTAAGGCCGCTGAGTGACCAGAGATGGCTGAGTGACAGGAGGAGGGGACTTTGTGGAAGACATGGAGCACATACCTGAGAAGCTATGTGAGACAAAAAAAAAAAACAAAAAAAACAAAAAACAAACAAAAAACAAAACAAAACACGGAACTGTGAAAAAACCAGAGTTGAACAAAAAAACGGGCATCTCAACAGCTGAGAGACTGGAAGCTGTGAACATGAAGAAATAAGAAGGAGACTGCACCACTGAATCTCACAGGTATTCTTCCACAGAAGTTCACACCATAAACCCAGGGAGCCAGAACAGATCAATTTAAGAAGCTGAGGCTGGCAAGAAGAGTCTCACAAACAATGGGGAGACAAAGGAACAAACCCCAAATGAAAGGAAAGGAGGAAACCCCAGAAGGAATGCTAAATGAAACAGAGGAAACTCAACCATCAGATATTGAGTGCAAAGCAATGATTATCAGGAAGCTCCAGGAGATCACAATGAGTTACCAGAAACTACAGGGAAGCTACATTGAACTCACTGCGAACTATATCAACATGAAAAAGGAAATAAAACTATCAACAATGGCCAAGAGGAAATGAAAAATACAATTTCTGAACTGAAGAACATAGTAGAAGGAATCAAAAGCAGAACTGATGAAGCAGAGATCGGATCACCAAGTTGGAGGACCAAGTAGGAAAAAACATCCAGAAGGAGCAAGAAAAGGAAAAGAGGCTCAAAAAGAATGAAGAGAGATTAAGAGAAATGCAAGACAATATAAAACGTAGTAATATCCATATAATAGGGATACCAAAAGGAGAAGAAGAAGAGCAAGGGATAGAAAACCTATTTGAAAAAGGAATGATGTAAAACTTCCCAAATTTGATGAGAGAAAAACTAACACAAATCCAGGAAACATAGAGAGTCCCAATCAAGAGGAACCAAAAGAGGCCCACTTCAACACACATCATAATTAAAGTCCCAAAATTCCAAGACAAAGAGAGAATCTTAAAGGCAGCAGAAGAGAAACAGGAAGTAACATACAGAAGAGCCCCCAAAAGTTTAGAAGCTGACTTCTCAATGGAAACGCTCCAAGCCAGAAGAGAATGGCAAGAAATATCCCAAGTAATGAGAACCAAAGGCCTGCAACCAAGACTACATTACCCAGCAAGGCTTTCAATCAAGATAGAAGCCCAAATAAGGACCTTCCTAGACACAACAAGTCTAAAAGAATACACTTCTACAAACCAGTTCTGCAAGAGTTGCTAAAGAGACTGCTTTAAGGAAAGGAAGGAAAAAGAGAGAGAGATAGGAACACAGGTATGAAAATGGTAATGAATAAATATCTATCAATAATAACCTTAAAGAAAAATGGATTAAAGGCTCCAATCAAAAGACATAGAATAGCTGAATGGATAAGAAAGCATGACCCACACATATGCTGCCTACCAGACACCTGCTTCAGGACAAAAGACCTACACGGACTCAAAGTGAATGGCTGGAAACAAATTTTCCAAGAAAATGGTCAGGAAAAAAAAGCCAGGGTAGCAATACTCATATCAGACAAAATAGACTTCAAAAGAAGAGCCATAGAGACCCAGAAGGTCACTTCATAATACTCAAGGGAAGAATCTATCAAGAAGACATAAACATTGTAAATATATATGCACCTAACATAGGAGCACCTAAATACATAAAGAAAATCTTAGAGGACTTCAAGAAAGATATTGACAGCAAGGCAATTATAGTAGGGGATTTTAACACCCCACTGTCAAAAATGGTCAGATATTCCAAACCAAATATTAACAAAGATATTGTGGCATGGAACAATAGTCTAGATGAAATGGACTTAATTGATATATATAGAGCCCTTCATCCCAAAGAAACTAAATACACATTCTTTTCAAATGTACATGGAGCATTTTCAAAGATAGACCACATGATATGACACAAAACAAGCCTCAACAAACTCAGGAAAATTGAAAGCATACCAAGCATTTTCTCTGACCACAAGGGACTGAAACTAAAAACCAAACCCAAGGGGAGAAACCCAAAACCCACAAAATCATGGAGATTGAGTAGCATGCTATTCAACAATGAATGGGTCAAGAATGAAATGAGGGAAGAAATCAAAAGGTTTGTCGAAACAAATGAAAATGAACTTACAATTACCCAAAACTTATGGGACACAGCAAAGGCAGTCCTCAGAGGGAGGTTCATAGTGATACAGGCCTACTTAAAAAAGATAGAAACATTTTAAACTAAAAACTTTACTCAAACAAGAACTTGAGGAACTACAACAAAGACAACCCAGAGCAAGTAGAAGGAAATAACCAATATCAAAGCATAATTAAATGATGTAGAGACTAAAAACATATTTCTAAGGATCAATGAATCTAGGAGCTGGTTCTTTGAAAAGGTAAACAAAATTGACAAGCCTTTAAGTAGGCTCATCAAGAAAAAAAAGAGGAGGACCCAAATAAACACAATCAGAAATGAAAGAGGACTGATTACAATTGGTACCACTTAAATACAAAGAATTGTCAGAAATTACTGTGAAGAACTGTATGCCAAGAAATTTGAAAACCTAGGTGAAATGGACAAGTTTCTAGAAAAATATAATTTTCCAAAACTGAATGTAGAAGAAGCAGAAATCCTGAACAGACCAGTATCACCTGATGAAATTGAAGTGGTAATCAGAAAACTCCCGACACAGAAAACCCCTGGTCCAGATGGTTTTACAGGAGAATTCTACAAAGCATGTAAGGAAGAGCTAACTCCTATCCTTCACAAACTATTCCAAAACATCCGAAATTATAGAAGACCCCCAAACTCTTTTTATGAAGCCAGCATCATCCTAATCCCAAAACCAGATAAAGACACACACAAAAAAGAAAACTTCCAGCCCATATTGCTGATGAACATAGACGCTAGAATACTCGACAAAACATTGGCAAACTCCATTCAACAATACATTAAAAAAATCATACATCATTACCAAGTGGAATTCATCCCTGGGATGCAAGGATGGTTCAGTATTCACAAATCAGTAAATGTAATACATCATATAAACAAAGCAAAGTCAAAAAATCACATGATCATATTAATAGTTGCGGAAAAAGCATTTGATAAGGCACAACACCCATTTATGATAAAAACACTCAGCAAAGTGAGAATAGAGGGAGCATTCCTCAAAATGATAAAGGCTATATATGAGAGACCTACAGCCAACATCATACTCAATGGGCAAAAACTAAAATCTTTTCCACTAAGATCAGGAACAAGACAAGGTTGTCCACTTTCACCACTTCTATTCAATACAGTATTGAAAGTCTTAGCCACAGTGATTAGACAAGAAAAGGAAATAAAAGGCATCAAAATCTGAAAGAAGGAAACAAAACTATCATTGTTTGCAGATGACATGATAGTGTATATAGAGAATCCTATAGACATCACCCAAAAAGCTGCTCAACTTAATAAATGAATTTGGCCAAATGGAAGGATACAAACTCAACATCCAGAAGTCAAAGGCATTCTGTATACCAACAATGAAACAGCAGAAGCAGATATCAAGAAAAAATCCCATTCAATATAGCAAAAAGAAAAATAAATTACCTAGGAATAAACCTAACCAAGGAGGTAAAAGACCTGTATGCAGGAAACTACACAACACTGAAGAAAGAAATCAAGGAAGACACAAACAAATGGAAACATATACTGTGTTCATGAATCTCATGAATTAACATCATCAAAATGTCCATACTACACAAAGCAATTTACAAATTCAATGCAATACCTTTTAAAGTACCAATGGTATATTTCACAGACATAGAACAAACATTTCAAAAATTTATATGGAACCATAAACAACCTCAAATAGCTCCTGCAATTTTGAGAATGAAGAGCAAAGTAGGAGGGATAACCATACTTGATACCAAAGTGTATTACAAGGCCATTATAATCAAAACAGCCAGTTACTGGCATAGAAACAGGCACATGAAACACTGGAAGAGAACAGAGAGCCCAGAAATAAACTCAAGTCTCTGTGATCAATTAATATTTGACAAAGGGGCAGCAACATAAAATAGATTAAAAATAGCCTCTTCAACAAGTGGCATTGCGAGAACTGGACAGCTACATGCAAAAAAATGAACTCGAGCACCAACTTACACCATACACAGAAATAAATTCAAGGTGGAGATAAGGTTTAAATATAAGCCGTGACACCATTAAAGTCCTAGAGGAGAACATAGGCAGGAAAACCTCAGATATTTCACACAGGAACATTTTTGCTGATATGTCCCCTACAGCAAGGGACATAAAGGAAAGAATAAACAAATGGGATCTCATCAAAATAAAAAGCTTCTGCATGACCAATGTAAATAGTATTAAAATAAAAAGAGAACCAACTGTATGGGAAAAACATATTTTCCAATGATACCTCAGACAAGGATTCAATCTCCAAAATATATAAGGAAATTACATAACACCACTCTAAGAAGACACGCAACCTAATTAAAAAATGGGCAAAGGACTTGAACAGACACTTCTTCAAGGAGGACTTTCAGAGGATGCAGAGACACATGAAAAGGTGCTCAGTACCATTAGCTATCAGAGATATGCAAATTAAAACCACAATGAGATACCACTTCACACCAGTCAGAATGGCCATCATAAACAAAGCAACAAACAATTGTTGGAGAGGTTGTGGAGAAAAAGAGACCCTAGTGCACTACTGTTGTTCAGATTTTAGACTGAAACAACCGCTATGGAAAACAATATGGAATTTTCTAAGAAAACTAAAAATGGATCTACCTTTTGACCCAGCAATTCCACTGCTTGGATTATATCCTAAGAACCCTGAAACACAATCCAAAAGAACCTAAGCACCCCAATGTTCATAGCAGCACAATTTACAATAGCCAAGTGTTGGAAGCAACCTAGGCGCCCATCAGTAAATGAATGGATCAAAAAACTATGGTACATTTCCACAATGGAATTCTATGCAGCAGAAAGAAAGAAGGAGCTCCTATGCTTTGCAACAGCATGGATGGAACTGGAGAGCATCATGCTAAGCAAAATAAGCTAGGTGGTAAAAGACAGATACCATATGATCTCACCTTTAACAGGAACCTAATCAACAAAACAAATAAACAAGCATAATATAACCCAAAACACTGAAATTGAGAACAGGCTGACAGTGACCATAGTGGAGACGGGAGGGAATTTCAGGCAAAAAGGAGAAGGCTTTACAGGAACAAGTATAAAAGACACATGGACAAAAACTAGGGGGTGTGGAAATGGGAGGGAGGTGGGGAGGGCTGGGTCAGTGTGCTGGGATGGGAGTAAAAGTCAGAAAACTGTACAAGAACAACAATTAAAATAAAATAAAATAAAATAAAATAAAATAACTCTTAGGTTTCTCTAAGCCTGAAGTTGAATATTCAGGTTCAAACTATGATAAGTCTAGAACAGGTACCAAAGATATTATAAATGTCCCTTTACCTTTGCCCTGCCCCAGATCACAAAGAAGATAAGGTGGGAGTTGTGAATATTATTAAACATGTTGGAGGAGAGAACTCACCCACAAAGGAGCCACTAGTCTGTATAACGTAACTACAACAAGAAAGTCAACTCAAATGGGATAAAATAGTTCAACCCTAGTGCATCCAGTCAAGGACATCAAAGAGACTACATCACTGAGTCCCACAGAACTCTTACCATAGAAGTTCAACCTATGAAGATAGCAAGGAAGGCAAAACATTGGGAATCACAGAAACAAAGAAAGTCACCTAAAATGGGGAGACAAAGAAATCAACTGAAATTGAAAGTAATGGAAGACTCCCCACTAAAAGAGATAAATGAAATGGAGGCAAGCAAATTTTCAGATATAGAATTCAAAGGAATGATTATCAGGATGCTCAAGGGACTCACAGACAAGTACAAGGAACTGAGTGGGAACTACAACAGTATGAAAAAGGAAATGGAAAATATAAGCAAGAACCAGGAAGAAATGAAGAATGCAATTTCTGAAATAAAACAGACACTAGAAGAAATTACAAGCAGGCTGGATGAATGGAGGAGCGAATTGGTGACTTGTCAGGCAAGATAGAAGGAAACACCAAGATAGAGCAGCTGCTTGAAACAAGGTGAAAAATATGAAGATAGCTTAAAGTAACTTCAAGATAATATGAAACTCAACAATGTCTGAATCTTAGTAGTACTGGAAGAAGAAAAGGAGCAAGGGATAGAAACCCTATTTGAAGTACTAATGACAGAAAACTTCTCCGAACTTGGAGAGAGGAAAAACCATGCAAGTTTAGAAAGCACAGAAGGTGCCAATCAAGATGAATCCAAAGAAGCCTACTCTAAGATACATCATGATTTAAATGCCAAGTTTTAAAGACAAAGAGAGAATCTTAAAAGCAGCAAGGGAGAAACAAGAAGTAACATACAAAGGAGCTCTGATAAAGTTAACAGCTGATTTCTCAACAGAAATCCTGCAAGCCAGGAGAGAATAGCAAGAAATATTTCAAGTAATGAAAAACAAAGGCATGCAAACAAGATTACTCTACCCATCAAGGCTCTTAATTAAAATGGAGGTGAAATAATGAGTTTCCCAGAAAAAAAAAGGCTGAAAGTATATACCTCCACTAAACTAGCACTGCAAGATATGCTAGAGGGACTGCTTTGAGAAGATGAACAAAAACAGTGAGAGAGAGAGGGACACACAGGAAAAAAGGGAGAAAGGAATAAATACCTATCAATAATAATCTTATATGTTCATGATTAATTGCTCAAATAAAAAGATATAGGTCAGCTGAATGGATAAGAAAATATAACCTGCACATATGCTGCCCACAAGAGACCTACCTCAGAAAAAAAGACTTACACAGATTGAAAATGAAGGGTTGAAAAAAGTATTCCAAACAAATGGACAGGAGAAAAAAGGTAGGTACCAATAATGATATCAGACAAAATAGGCTGCAAAAGAAAAGTGATAGAAAGAGAAAATTTAGGACACTTCATAATACTCAAGGAAAGAATCCATCCAGAAGACATAAACATTGTAAAACTATATGCACCCACCATAGGAGCACCCAAATATATAAGGAAAATCTTGGAGGACTTCAAGAAAGATGTAGACAGCTGACACTACAGGATTTTATCACCCCACTGTCAAAAATAGACATATCTTCCAAATGTAATATCAACAAGGATATTGATGCATTGAAACAATGCCCAGATCCAGTGGACTTAACAGACACATATAGAACTTTTCATCCCAGAGAAGAAAAACATATTCTTTCCAAATGCACAAGGAACATTTTCAAAGATAGACCACATAATAGGACACAAAACCAGCCTCAACAAATTCAAGAAAATTGAAATCATATCAAGCATTTTCTTGGACCACAAAGTCCTGAAACTAGAAACCAACCTCAAGGAAAAAACTCAAAAAGACTCAAATTCATGGACATTGAATAATATGCTATTAAAAAGATGAATGGGTTAATAATGAGATCAAGAAAAAATAAAAAAGTCATGGAAAAAATGAAAATGAACTCACAACAGTCCAAAACTTATGGGACACAGCAAAGGCAGTTTGGAGAGGGAAGCTCACAGTGATACAGGCCTACTTAAAAAAAGAGAGAAATATTTCAAATAAACAACCTAACCCTATCTACATCTACAAGAGCTGGAGGAACAACAACAAACAAAACCCTGAGTGAGTAGAAGGAAGGAAATAATCAAGATCAGAGGAGAGTTAAATGACACAGAGACTAAAAGAACAATCCAAAGGATCAACAAATCTAGGAACTAGTTCTTTGAAAAGATAAACAAAATTGACAAGCCTTTAAGTACACTCATCAAGAAAAAGAGAGAGGGCCTACCACTTAAAATCAGAAATGAAAAAGGAGAGATTACAACTGATACTACAGAAATACAAAGGATTGTAACAAATTACTATGAACAACTATATGCCAAGAAATTTGAAAACGTGGATTAAATGGACAAATTTCTAGAAAAATAAAATCTTCCAATACTGAATGAGGAAGAATCAGAAAGCCTGGAAAGACCTATAGCAGCTAGTGAAATCAAAGGAAAACAAAACAAAACAAAAAAACCCTCATACACAAAAGCCCTGGACTAGAAGGTGTCACTGGAGAATTTTACAAAACGTACAAGAAAGAGTTAACCTTTATTCTTCTCAAACTATTCCAAAAAATCCAAGAACAGGGAACTTTCAAACTCTTTTTACGAAGCCAGCATCATCTTAATCCTCAAATTAGATAAAGACACAACAACAGAAAACTACAGGCCAATATTGCTAATGAATACAGAAATGAAAATCCTCACATCCAGCAAGACAATGAAAAGATCATACATCACGATCAAGTGGGATTTATCCCAGGGATGCAAGGATGGTATGATTTTCAACAAATCAATAAACATAACACATCACATAAACTACAGACAAAAATCACCTAATATGAATAGATGCAATAACAGCATTTGATAAGTTACAGCACCCATTTATAAAAACACTCAGCACAGTGGGAGTACAAGGAGCATTCTTCAACATGATAAAGGCCATATACAATTAGCCTCCCTCTAACATCATACTCAATGGGCAAATCTCACAGCTTTCCCACTAAGATCAGCAAGAAGAGAAAGATATCCCCTTTCACCACTTCTAATTACCATAGTATTGGAAGTCCTAGCCACAGTAATCAGACAAGAAAAATAAATAAAAGTAGTCTAAATTGGAAAGGAGGAAGCAAAACTTTCATTGTTTGCATGTAACATCATTGGGTCCACAAAAAACCCTGTAGACTTCACCAAAAAACTACTCAACCTAATAAATAAATTTGGCAAAACAGCGGGATACAAAGTCAATATTCAGAAATGAAAGGCATTTTGTACACCAACAATGAAATATCAAAAACATAAATCAAGAAGGAAATCCCACTTGATATAGCAACAAGGAAGATAAAGTACCTAGGAATGAAGCTAACCAAAGAGGTAAAAAGTCTGTTATCAGAAAACTACACAACACTGAGGAAAGAAATTAAGGAAGACACAAACAAATGGAAGTATGTATCATGTACACGGATTAGAAGAATTAACATCATCAAAATGTCCATATTACCCAAAGCATTTCATAAATTCAATGCAATCCATATTAAAATACAAATGATGTATGTCATAGTTACAGAAAAAAAAACATTTCAAAAATTTATATTGAACTACAAAGGACTCCAAATAGCCTCAGCAATTTTGAGAAAGAACAAAGTAGGAGGGATCACAATTCCTGATACCAAACAGTACTACAAGGCCATTGTAATCAAAATGGCCTGATACTGGCATAAGAATAGACATATAAATCAATGGAACAGAATAGAGAGCCTAGAAAAAACCCAAGTCTCTGTGGTCAATTAATATTTGACAAAGGGGTCAGAAGCATAAACTGGGGTAAAAATAGCCTCTTCAACAAATGGGAGACCTGGACATGTACATGAAAAAAAAAGAAAAGAAACTTGGTCACCAACTTACACCACACACAAAAATAAACTTACGGTTGATAAAACTCTTAAATATAAATTGTGACACCATAAAAGTCCTGGAGAACATAGGCAGGACAATCTCAGATATTCCATGCAGGAATGTTTTCACTGATAATGTCACCTAGAGCAAGAGACATAAAAGAAAGAATAAGCAAATGGGATCTCCCCAAATAAAAAGCTGCTGCACAGCTAAAGAAAACAGCATTAAAATGAAAGGAGAACCAACAGTATGGGGAAACATATTTGCAAATGATGCCTCAGACAAAGGTTTAATCTTCAAAATATATAAATAACTCATACAACTCCACTCCAGGAAGACAAAAAAAGACAATTAAAAAATGAGCAAAGGACATGAAAAGACACTTGTCCAAGGAGTACATACAGAGGGCCCAGAGACATATGAAAAGATGCTCAACAACAGTAGTATATAGAGAGATACAAATTAAAACCACAATGATACCACTTCACACCAATGAAAATGGCCTTAAAAAACAAATCAATGAATGAGTGTTTGAGGGGTTGTAGAGAAAGGGGAACCCTAGTGCAGTGTTGGTGGGAATGTATGCTGTTGTAGCCACTGCGGAAACAGTATGGAATTTCCTCAGAAAACTAAAAATGGAACTGCCTTTTGACTCACCAATACCACTGTTGGGATTATACCCTAAAGATACTGAAACACCAATTCAATAGAACCTACGCACCCTAATGTTCATAGCAGCATGATTTACACTAGCAAAGTGTTGGAAGCAACCCAAATGCCCATCAGTAAATGAGTGGGTCAAAAAACTGTGGTACATTTACACAATGGAATACTACACAACAGAGAGAAAGAAGGAGCTCTTGCCCTTCATGACAGCATGGGTGGAGCTGGAAAGCATTATGCTAAGTGAAATTATCCAGGAGTTGAAGGAGAAATACCATATAATCTCACCTATAAGTGGAACCTAATCAATAAAACAAATACACACAAAGTATAACTAGAGACATTGTAATAAAGATCACACTGACAGTCACCAGAGAGAAGAGGGGAGCGGGATAATAGGGGGTAATAGAGGAATTGCCATCAAGGAACATGTATAAAGAATACATGGACAAAGGCAAAGGTGGTAGGTTCAAAGGTGGGAGGCAGGAATGGTTCAACAGGTGGGTGTGATAGGGTGAAAATGGAGACAACTGTACTTGAAAAACAATAAAAAAAAAACCAAATTGACAGTAACCAGAGGGGAGGGGCAGAAGGATAATGAAGTAAGTAGGGAGAGGTCCATCAAGGAACATGTATAAAGGGCAGAGGGAGAAAGCCAAAGGGGGTAGGTTTGGGGGTGTGAGGCAGGGATGGGTGGGTCTGAGGGCCATGGTGGGTTGAAAATGTGCATAACTGTACTTGAACAATAATAAACATAAACAAGTAAATAAAAGTAAATATTCCTTTAGCAGCCTTTTTCATTGCTTGATCAGCCAGATAATTTCCTCTAGCCACTTCAGTGTCCTCTTTCTGATGCCAGGGGCAGGGCAGAACTGCCACTAGAAAATGTACCTGGACAGCTTCACAATTTTAAAATTTCTGCTGTATGCTTAATCTCCTTTTTATTGGAGGTTAATAGTCCTCTTTCCTTCCAGATAGAATGATAAGCATACAAAATTAAGAAAGCTTACTTGAGTCAGTATACACATTCACTCTTTTCATGTGACAATTCCAATACCCTCATTGGTGCAATCAGTACAGCTTTCTGAGCAGAGATTTCTGGCAGCGAGGCCTTGACCTGTTCTCTTCCTTCAAGAGTCACAACTGTACATACCTAACCTTTCTGTTTCCTTTGTCTATATAATTGCTTCCATCTACACATAGAGTCCACTCTGCCTCTTCTAGAGGATGGTCCTGTAAATCAATTCTGCTAGAACAAACTTCCTCAATTATCTCAGCACAGTCTCCTGGAAAAGAGAGGCAGAATTTAGTTTATTCACAGTTTAGGGGGATATATTGGGATTGTCGAGAATGGCTCCTACCTGCCCATTCTTCCAGCAGTGAGCCACAGATTTCCCTTTTGATCCAGCAAGCACTACACTTGGTGGGGTGTATAAATGTTGATAGCCTGTCCCAAAGAAAATTTTTCAGCTTCCTGTAATAGCTTGCAGGTGGCTGCCACAGCTCTCAAGCAGGCTGGCCACCCCTGGACAGTGTGATCTAATTTTCTTAACAAGTATGTGATGGGCTGCTATATGTCACTAAGCATTTGGGTGAGGACTCCTAGGGCAATGCTTTGCCTTTCATGAATGTATAATTGAAAGGGCTTTAGTTGGTTTGGAAGCCCCAAGCCAGGTGCGCCTCCCAGGGACTCAAAAGCGAGTGCACTCCTTAGTCCATTCTAAGAGGCTATAGTCTGGTCCTTTCAGATCTTTTCCAGTTTAACAGGTCTGATGTAGAAAATGGATTATGTGCCCAGTAATATCCAGTGGACTGCCCCTCTTGCCCTACTCCCATAGGAAGTTTTTGCAAAGGGTATTGTCCTGCCCAAGTAGGGGTTTGTCCTTCACCATGTTTGGTTCCCCGATGAATTCAAAACCTAGAGACCAGCTCAGGCTCCCTTACCCAGTTGCCTCAGCTAAGTAGGGAGGAATATCCCCTAGGCCTGGAGGGGCCATGAGAACTCTGAAAATGTTTGCAACAGCCGTAATATCTAGATCTTCCTTGTGCCACTCTTCTGAGCTTCTGTCTTTTACAGGCAAATTCCTCTTTCTCTGTAGCATTAACTTATTTCCTTTTAATCCTGCATCTTTATTATATAAACTCATGAAAGTTTCTGGGAAAGGTATTTTGTCCCACTCCCCTGGTCTTTGACAAAACAACTAATTGCTGTGTAGTATAGTAGTTTAAAGACCCATTCAGCAGCCAGCACTCTCCTGAGTCTAGATTATCTAATACATAGGAGAAGCAGTATTAAAATTAGAAAAAGTTTTCTTTTTAGTCATAGGTTTCTCAGCACAGGCTGATCAATCAGCCAAAACTCTCCCCAAAGGGCTGTTTCCTGAAATGGAGTCTTCCCCCACCCATTCTACCAGATGGAGCTCTGTAAAATCACACAAACCAAAACAGAAGACATGTTAATTTAACCAGAAGACATCTTTTTACCAGACAGAGCTCTGTAAAACACAAGGCACCTTAATTCCTGCTGATCCAACTCATGACCTGGGATTGTAGCCTTAAGAAAGCACAGTGATTCAATCAAAAGTGAAGACAATGGGAGGTGCCAGGAGTTGCAGGTGGAGAGTCTCTAAGTGAAATCACTTGGAAGCAGCTAGGGAGTCTCCAGATCCATACCTTGGAGGCCCCTCAGTCCAAACAGTCAGTGGGACTCCCCGCCAAATACCCAGACTTACCGGATAGTCCCAAATCTCTCCTAGTGAAGTATACAGAATATGAAACCTGAAAAGTTGGCATTCATGCTGCCTATCATTGACAGAACGAACAAGCAGAGACAGGGATTGAATTGTTATGGGTCCTTTATTAAAATGGCCAGCAATCTGGGAAGTTGGGTTATGTACCCTAACAGACCATCTTACATTTTCTTTCAAGTCAGACTTTTTTATAAGGAAGAAAAAGTGTAGGTAAGGGATTTGGAATTCAGGAAAAATTAATCAGATAAAAAATGAAGTCCGGCAATTTCTGTAATGTCCTTCCATCTGTTGACTGGATTATTTCTATTTGGGACCTGTGTCTTGTGTCCTGGGTGATTTTTTTTCCTTTCTTCTTTCTTTCCTTCTTTCTTTCTTTCTTTCTTTCTTTCTTTCTTTCTTTCTTTCTTTCTTTCTTTCTCTTCTCTTCTCTTCTCTTCTCTTCTCTTCTCTTCTCTTCTCTTCTCTCTCTCTCTTTTAAATTTATTGTTCAGTTACAGTTGTCCCACTTTTTTCCCATTGCTTACCCCTACCTTATCCCCCCATGCACACAGTCAAACTACCGCCACTGTCTGTGCTCAAGTACTCTATTCGTGTTCTTTTCCTTGCCCCTTCCCCTTCTTTCCCCAATATCCCCCTCCCCCTTCTCCTTTGGTCACTGTCAGTTTCTTCTTTATTTCCAATTTTTTTGGTTTTATTTTGCTCATTTGTTGTTTTGTTGATGAGATTCTACTTATAAACATATGGTATTTGTACTTCACTGACTGGCTTATTTCACTTAGCATAATGCTCTCCAGTTTCATCCAGGCTGTCGTGAAGGGTAGGAATTCCTTCTTTTTTGCTGCATAGTATTCCAATGTATAAATGTACCACAGTTTTTTGATCCACTCATTTACTGATGGGCACTTAGGCTGTTTACAGTGCTTGGCTTGTAAATTGTAAATTGTATTGCTATAAACATTGGGGTGCATACGTTCTTTTGGCATTTCAGGATTCTTATGGTGTATCCCAGGAGTGGGATTGCTGGATTGAAAGGCAGTTCCATCTTTACTTTCTTGAGGAAATTCTATACTATTTTCCACAGTGGTTGGACCACTCTGGATTCCCAATCCTAGTTGTACTAGGATTGCCTCTATGCAACCTCTCCAGCACTTGTTGTTTGTTGATTTGTTTATAATGGCCATTCTCACTGGTATGAAGTAGTATCAAATTGTGGTTTTAATTTGCATGTCTCTGATGGCTAGTGACATTGAGCATCATTTCATGTGTCTATGAATCTTCTGTATGTCCTCTTTGGATAAGTGTCAGTTCAGGTCCTTTTCCCCATTTTTTAATTGGATTTATTCTCTCCCCATTTTTTAATTGGATTGATTCTCATGTGTAGTCACATGAGTTCTTCATATATTTTGAAGATCAAGCCCTTGACTAAGGTATCTTGGCAAATATGTTTTCCCATATGGTTAGTTCCCTTTCCATTTTGTCGATGTTTTCTTTAGTTGTGCTGAAGCTTTTTAGTTTGATGTAGTCCCATTTGTTTATTATTTCCTTTATAACCCTTGCCTTAGGAGAAATATCAGTGAAAATATTGCTACATGGAGTATCTGAAATTTCCCTGCCTATGTTCTCCTCTAGGACTTTTATGGTGCAATGGCATATATTTAAGTCTTTTATCCATCTTGAGTTTATTTTGGTCATGGTGTAAGTTGGTGGTCAAGTTTCATTTTCTTGCATGTAGCTGTCCAGCTCTCCCAACACCATTTGCTAAAGAGGCTATTTTTACTCCATTTTATATTCCTGCCCTCTTTTGTCAAAAATTAACTGACCATATTGATATGGGTTTATTTCTGGAGTCTCTATTCTGTTCCATTACTCTATGTGTCTGTTCTTATGCCAGTACCAGGCTCTTGATTACTGCAGCCTTGTAATATAGTTTGATATTGAGTATTGTGGTCCTCCTACTTTGTCTTTCTTTCTCAAAATTGCTAAGGCTATTTAGGGTCATTTATGGCTACATATAAATTTTCAAAATATTTGTTCTACTTTTTACTTTATATGTCAGCATAAAGTAATGATGACATTTATATCTAGCCTTTAGAACATACACCTTGTTCACACTGAATTACGTAAGTAATGTAAAGGTTTTTTTTTTTTTGTTTTTGTTTTTTTTTTTACATTTTCTTTTTCTTAATTGTGGGAGTATGAATTAGTGAAGATTTACTGTTTAAACTTACTGGTGCTAGTAGTATCAATGCCTGATTTTGCAGACCAATGGAATATCACTTAGTGATAGGTTTCTTGAATTGGATCTAAGATACTGGCATTGTAACATCTCTAGGTAGCAGAAATTAACATTTTTAGAAGATAGCAAGTAACTAGAAATTACTTTGGTCTTATATATGATTATAAATACTTGATTCACTAGCGCTTTATAAAATGCATGTAAGACTTGCTGTAATTCTATTTTTTATTTCTTTTTTTTAGAGAGAGGAAGAGGGGGGAAGAGAAAGAGAAACATTAATTTGTCATTCCACTTATTTGTGCATTCATTAGTTGATTCTTGTATGTGCCCTTATTGGTGATCAAACCCGCAACTTTGTGCATTGGGTTGACGTTCTAACCAATTGAGCCTAGGGCCTGTAATTCTGTGTTCTGAGAGGAAACAAAACATGTTGCCCAAACTACCTTGTCAGTCCCCACCACCCTCTTATCACTTCAGTTTGTACTAAATTGCATAGTAAAGTAGTGACCTGACACTGGGAAAAAGTGGTAACTGAGAATAGAAATAGCAAGGTGAGAAAGACTGTAACCTTAGTTGTCTAATGTACAAACTGTGTATTCATTAATACACATAAAGATAACATAAACTAGCCTTGACATGTGAGAATCTGTTCAAGCAATTCAGAATTACAATGACAAAGAGAAATTATAAGAACTTTAAAAAATGCACTTAATGGAAATCTAGATAGCACATAAGAGAAAGTAAAATGTAAATTACAATAAAAATGGCACACTGTCAACATGTTACAGTGTTCTTAACCACTGTGTATAGATTATATACTACCTGGGAGAAGAAAGGGTCCAAGTGAAAAGTATTTTTCACTTTTCTATAAAAGTTAAAAAATTTATGTACATTTTTATTAATAAAATGAAAATAGTTCATATAAACTTAATTTTACTTGATTTTTTTCTGATTTTTCATTTAAGTTATGTTAAGAGTTAAATAATTAACTTTTATGCCCTGACTGGTGTGGCTTAGTTGCTTGAACATCATCCAGAAAATTGCATAGTCACCTGTCAGAGCACATACCTAGGTAGTGGTTTCAGTCCTTGGTTGGGGCATGTGTGAGAGGCAACCAAGTGTTTCTGTCTCATATGGATGTTTCTTTCTATCTATTTCTCCCTCCCTACCCTTTTCACTAAAAATAAATTAACATAAATAAAACACCTTTGTAACTACTACTTACACAGAACTGTTGTACTATAATTCTCACTTTTGGAACTGCCTAAAAAAAGCTTCTAGTTGCTGAAATAGCACTTAAATAGTAATAAGTAGAAGAGATTGATTTGTTATTGGGCCTAAAAATAAATAATCAGGGGGAAAGGTTAAGGAAAAATAAGTAAAGGGCAAGAAATAAAGTACAGTACCTAAAACAATGAAAGATGGAGAAGATATGTAAATATTGTTATATATCACTAGATTCATAGAACATAACATGAATAAAACACTAATGATCTAAAATTTTCTACCAGTTGTCATACTAGGCAGAAAGTTTAAGAAGGTTAATGTATTTTTGCTAGTTGTGAAAGAAAATGATTATAATACGAAGCTATTGGTCAAATTTAGTCATTTTGGAAGTAAGGAATTTCCATAATTGTATATAATTATTGAGAAGAAACTTAGATTTCATTTAGACTCAAAATTCCAAGTAATGGAGAAATGTGTTAAAGAGATTACTGGCCCATTACTGGGCCTTGATCTGTGGGTAATTCTTTGCTGTGAGGAACTGTCCTATGCATTGTAGAGTATTTAGCAGCATCCTTCTTCCATTAAATGCCATTAACATCCTCCTTATCCACAGATTTCACAATAAAAAATGTCTTCATACATTGCCAAGCATCCCCTGCAAAATTGCTCCCTGTTTGAGCACCATTGTAATACAGTGTGCCTAGCTGTGTTACCACTTTGAAATTTTTTACACAAAAACAATTAAGGACAGCATTAAAGCTATATAGCCATGTCCTGAACCATTATCCTGTTACATAATAAAGGCTCCCAGGAGTCTAGGATAATTGACCAATGCTGATAAAATTCAATGGTTGTATTAAGAAACAATTAAAAAAGAAATAAAACTTTTTCAAAAAGACTTTGTGGAATAAGTGTATCTGCTATATCCCGTATTTCAGTGAATTTTTCACCTTAAATTGATTAAAACTAAAGAAAAAGTACAGAAGAAAATGTGAACAGAATTTTACTTAATTCCAAAAATGCACCTTTATATTTATTCAATAAATTCTCATGTTATTGATAATGTGTTAACATACCACATTAAGTAATTATAAAAGTTAAGGAATTTTAAAAATTACTTTATTGCTCTTCAATTACAGTTGTCTGCATTACCCCCCACCATGCCCCTTCATCCCAGCCAATCCACCCTCCCCCTTGGTTTATCCATGTGTCCATTTCTCCCCACAGTCCCCTTCCCCCTCCCCCCTGGCTATTGTTAAAGATTGTTCTTAATTTCAATGTCTCTGGCTATATTTTGCCTGCTTTTTTCCTTTGTTGATTATGTTCTAGTTAAAGGTGAGATCACATGGTGTTTGTCTTTCACTGCCTTGCTTATTTCACTTAGCATAATGCTCTGCAGTTCCATCCATGCTGTCTCAAAGAGCAGGAGCTCCTTCTTTATCACTGCTTAGAATTCCATTGTGTAAATGTACCATAGTTTTTTGATCCACTTATTTACTGATGGGCACTTAGGTGACTTCCAGCACTTGGCTATTGTAAATTGTGCTGCTATGAACATTGGGGTGCATAGGTTCTTTTGGACTGGTGTTGCAGGGCTCTTAGGGTATAATCCCAGCGGTAGACTGGATGGGTCAAAAGACAGTTCCATTTTGAGTTTTCTTGAGAAAATTCCATATTGTTTTCCACAGTGCCTGCACCAGTCTGCATTCCCACCAACAGTGCACTAGGATTCCCTTTTCTCCACAACCTCTCCAACACTTGCTGTTTGTTGCTTTGTTTATGATGGCCATTCTGACTGGTGTGAGGTGGTATTTCACTGTAGTTTTAATTTTCATCTCTCTGATGGCTAGAGATAATGAGCATATTTTCATATGTCTCTGGGCTCTTTGTATGTCCTCCTTGGAGAATTGTCTGTTCAAGTCTTTTGCCCATTTTTTAATTGGGTTGCTTGTCTTCCTGGAGTGGAGTCTTGTGAGTTCTTTATATATTTTGGAGATCAAACCCTTGTCCAATGTATCATTGGCAAATATGTTTTCCCATATAACAGGTTCCCTTTTCATTTTAATGCTGCTTTCTTTAGCCATGTGAAAGCTTTTTATTTGATGAAGTCCCATTTTTTATTCATTCCTTTACATCCCTTGTTTTAGGGGACATATCAGTGAAGATGTTGGTGCATGGAATGTCTGAGATTTTCCTGCCGATGTTTTCCTCTGGGATTTTTATGGTGTCACAACTTATATTTAAGTCTTTCATCCACCTTGAATTTATTTTTGTGTATGGTGTAAGTTCGTGCTCAAGTTTCACTTTTTTGCATGTAGCTGTCCAGATCTCCCAACACCATTTGTTGAAGAGGCTATTTTCACTCCATTTTATTATTCTTCCACCTTTGTCAAATATTAATTGACTGTAAAGACTTGGGTTTATTTCTGGGTTCTCTGTTCTGTTCCATCGGTCTATGTGCCTGTTTTTTTTGCTAGAACCAGGCTGTTTTGATTACAGTGGCCTTTAATACAATTTGATATCAGGTTCTGTGATCCCTCCTGCTTTGTTTTTCTTTCTCAAAATTGCTGTAGCAATTTGGGGTCATTTATGGTTCCATATAAATTTCTCAAATGTTTGTTTTATATATGTGAAATATGTCATTGGTACCTTAATAGGGTTTGCATTGAATAGGGTTTGCATTGCATTGAATTTTGGGTAATATGGACATTTTGATGATGTTAATTCTCCCAATCCATGAGCATGGTACCTGCTTCCATTTGTTTGTGTCTTCCTTAATTTCTTTTTCCGGTGTTGTATAGTTTTCTGAATACAGGTCTTTTACCTCCTTGGTTAGGTTTATTCCTAGGCACTTTATTTTTCTCATTGCTAAATCAAATGGGATTTTTTCCTGATTTCTATTTCTTATATTTCATTGTTGGTGTACAAAAATGCCTTGATTTCTGAATGTTGACTTTGTCTCCAGCTGTTTTGCCCAATTCATTTACTATGTCATGTGGTATTTTGGTGAAGTCTATACAATTTTCTGTATACTGTCATGTCATCTGCAAACAATGACAGCTTTATATCCTCCTTTCCAATTTAGATGCCTTTTCTTTCTTTTTTCTTGTCTGATTGCTGCTGCTAGGATTTCCAATACTGTGTTGAATAGCTGTGGTGAAAGCAGGCATCCTTGTCTTGTTCCTGGTCTTAGTGGAAAAGCTCTAATTTTTTGTCCATTGAGTATGATGTTGGCTGTAGGTCTCTCATATGTGGCCTTTATTATGTTGAGGAATGCTCCCTCTCCTCCCACTTTGCTAAGTGTTTTTATCATAAATGGGTGCTGTACCTTGTCAAATGCCTTTTCTCCATTTATTGATATGATCATGTGATTTTTGTCTTTCATTTTGTTTATGTGGTATATTTGTTTATTGATTTCTGAATCCAATCTTGTATCCCTGGAATGAATCCTACTTGATCATGGTGCATGATCTTATTAACGTATTATTGGATGAGGTTTGCTAGTATTTTGTTGATGATTTTACCATTTATGTTCATCAATGATATTGGTCTGAAGTTTTCTTTCTTTCTTTTGTCTTTACATAGTTTTGGGATTAGGATGATGCTGGCTTCATAAAAAGAGTTTGGGTGTCTTTTATCTTTTTTGAGTTTTTTGGAATAATCTCTAAATGATGGGGGTTAGTTCTCCCTTAAATGCTTTGTAAAATTCTCCTGTGAAACTGTCTGGTCCAGGGCCTTTGTCTGTTGGAAACTTTTTGATTATTGCTTCAATTTCGTCAACTGTTATTGGTCTGTTTAGGCTTTCTGCTTCTTCTTCATTCAGTTTTGGAAGATTATATTTTTTCCAGAAATTTGTCCATTTCACCTAGGTTTTCAAATTTCTTGGCATATAATTTTCATAGTAATTTCTTGCAATCCTTTGTTTTTCTGTGGTATCAGTTATAATTTCTCCTCTTTTACAGGAGACCTTTCTCATGGCATAGGCCCAGCCCAGCTCCCACTCAGATACACAGGAGCCAGACCCATGGAGAGGCTATCCCAGGGGAATCAGACCTGCATTGTACCTAGACTGCTATGAGACTTGCTTTTGTTAAATCCCCCTCACCCTGAATTGAGGCAGCGAACATTTACTGAATATCTTTAAATTAACTTCCTTAAAGTTATGCTAAATCTTCCAAAGATGAGTGTAACCCGTTCAACCACTTTTCCCTTTGCATTTGCAAATATCCTTCTTCTATGATGTGATTAGCAGCATCCTCTCCTTTGTTTTCTGTAAAATGTAACCACCTAAAGCAAACCTCTGCATGGTAAATGAGGACCATAATGCATATGTGCCCAGAAAAGCAATAAAAGCTTGCCAAGGCAAGGGTTGGGGCACTCTCCCCTTGAGAGAGTGGCCATGCCATCCTTTTTCCTCCACAGGACTCAGTAGTCCATGTGAATTTGTCTCATCTTATCCACAATGCCATAGACACTGCTTGCCAGTGTCCGCATCACTTTTTCCATTTCTGATTGTGTTTATTTGGGTCCACTCTATTTTTTTCTTGATGAGTCTACTTAAAGGCTTGTTGATTTTCTTTATCTTTTCAAAGAATCAGATCCTGGATATATTGATCCTTAGAATTTTGCTTTTAGTCTCTATGTCATTAAATTCTGCTCTGATTTGGGTTATTTCCTTCCTTCTACTTGCTCTGGGCTGTCTTTGTTGTTGTTCCTCAAATTCTTATAGGTGTAGGGTTAGGTTGTTTGTTTGAAATGTTTCTAATTTTTTTTAGCTAGGCCAGTATCACTATGAACTCCCCTGTCAGGAGTGCCTTTGCTGTGCCCCATAAGTTTTGGATTATTGTAAGTTCATTTTCATTTGTTTCCACAAACTTTTTGCTTTCTTCCCTCATTTCATTCTTGACCCATTCATTGTTGAATAGCATGCTATTCAATCTCCATGAGTTTGTGTGTTTTATTTTTTTTCTATAGGTTGATTTCTAGTTTCAATTCCTTGTGGTCAGAGAAAATGCTTAATATGATTTCAATTTTCTTGAATTTGTTGAGGCTTGTTTTGTGTCCTATCATGTGGGCTACATTTGAAAATATTCCATGTGCATTTGGAAATAATGTGTATTTGGTTCTTTGGGATGAAAGGTTCTACACATATCACTTAAGTCCATTTCATCTAGGGCCTTTTTCAATGCCACGATACCTTTGTTGATATTTTGTTACAAATATCTGTCCATTTTTGATAGTGGGGTGTGAAAATCCCCTACTATAATTGTGTTGCTGACAATATCTTTCTTGAAATCCTCCAGTACTTTATGTATTTGGGTGCTCCTATATTGGATGCTTATATATTTATAATGTTTCTGTCTTCTTGATGGATTTTTCCCTTGAGTATCATGAAGTGACATTCTGGGTCTGTTTTTATGGCTCTTTTCCTGAACTCTATTTTGTCTGATATGAGTATTGCTACCCAACTTTTTTTTTTTTTTACCTGTCCATTTGCTTGGAATATTTGTTTCCAGCCCTTTACTTCCAGTCTGTATAGGTCTTTTGTTCTGAGGTGGATCTCTTGTAGGCTGTGTACGTGTGGGTCATGTTTTCTTATCCATTCAGCCTTTCTGTGACTTTTGATTGAGGCATTTATTCCATTTATATTTAAGGTTATTATTGATTGGTACTAATTCATTGCCATTTTTTTCATACCTGTGTTCCTCTCTCTTTCACTCTTTTTCTTCCCGTTCTTACAGCAGACAATTTCACTCTAATTGAGAACAAACTGACAGTAACCAGAGGGGAAAGGGGAGGGAAGATCAGGGGAAAAGGGACGGGTGTACAGGAACAAGTATAAAGGACACATGGATAAAAACTAAGGGGTTGGAAATGAGAGGGAGATGGGGAGGGCTGGGGCGGTGGGCTGGGATGCGAGTAAAAGACAGAAAACTGTGCAACAATTAAAATAAAAATTTTAAAAAGCAGATAATTTAGCATCTATAGCAGAGTTGGTTTTTAGGAGGTTTATTCTTTGAGGTTTCTTTTGTCCACGAAGCTCCTTATTTGGACTTCCATTTTAATTGAGACACTTGATGGAAAAAGTAGTCTTGGTTGCAGGCTTCTGGTTCTCATTACTTTGAATATTTCTTGCCATTCCCTTCTGGATTGGAGCATTTCCATTGAGAAGTCAGCAGCCACTCTTATGGGTATTCTCTTCTATGTTACTTCCTGTTTCTCCCTTGCTGCCATTAAGATTCTCTCTTTGTCTTGGAATTTTGCCATTTTAATTATGATATGTATTGAAGTGGGCCTCTCTGGGTTCCTCTTGATTGGGATTCTATGTGATTCCTGGATTTGTGTGACATTTTCTCTCATCAAATTAGGGAAGCTTTCCATCATTACTTTTTCTTTTTCTAAAAATTTATTTTAATTGTTGTTCTTGTACAGTTTTCTGTCTTTTGCTCCCATTCCAGCCCACCACCCAGCCCTCCCCAAACACCTCCCATTTCCACCCCCAATAGATTTGTCCATGTGTCCTTTATACTTGTTGCTCCAAACCTTCCCCCTTTCCCCCGAAATTCCCTCCCCTCTCCCCTCTGGTGACTATCAACCCCTTCTCACTTTCAGTGTCTTTAGTTATATTGTGCTTGTTTGTTTTCTTGTTTGTTTGTTTTGATTAGGTTCCTGTTAAAGGTGAGATCATATGGTATTTTACCTTCACTGCCTGGCTTATTTCACTTAGCATAATGCTCTCCAGTTCCATCCATGCTGTTGCGAAGGGTAGAAGTTCCTTCTTTCTTTCTGCTGCATAGAATTCCATTGTGTAAATGTACCATAGTTTTTTGATCCATTCATTTACTGATGGGCACCTAGGTTGCTTCCAACACTTCACTTTTGTAAATTGTGCTGCTATGAACATTGGGGTGCATAGGTTCTTTTGGACTGGTGTTGCAGGGTTCTTAGGATATAATCCTAGCAGTGGAATTGCTGGGTCAAAAGGTAGATCCATTTTTCATTTTCTTAGAAAATTCCATACTGCTTTCCATAGTGGTTGTACCAGTCTACAATCCCACCAAAAGTGCACTAGGGTCCCCTTTTCTCCACAACCTCTCCAACACTTTTTGTTTGTTGCTTTACTTATGATAGCCATTCTGACAGGTGTGAAGTGGTATCTCATTGTGGTTTTAATTTGCATCTCTCTGACAGCAAGCAATAATGAACATCTTTTCATGTGTCTCTGGATCCTCTGTATGTCCTCCTTGGAGAAGGGTCTGTTCATGTCCTTTGCCCATTTTTTAATTGTGTTGATTGTCTCCTTAGAATGGAGTCGTGTACATTCTTTATATATTTTGGACATTAAACCCTTGTCTGAGGTATCGTTGGCGAATATATTTTCCCATACAGTTGGTTCTCTTTTTATTTTAATACTGTTTTCTTTAGCCATGCAGAAGCTTTTTATTTTGATGAGATCCTATTTGTTTATTCTTTCCTTTATGTCCTTGCATTAGGGGACATAACAGTAAAAAAGTTGCTGTGTGAAATGTCTGAAATTTTAATACCTATGTTCTCCTCTAGGACTTTAATGGTGTCACAACTTATATTTAAGTCTTTTATACACCTTGAGTTTATTTTTGTGAATGGGATAAGCTGGTGCTTGAGTTTCATTTTTTCGCACGTAGCTGTCCAGTTCTCCCCAAACCACTTGTTGAAGAGGCTTCTTTTACTCCATTTTATGTTGCTGCCTCTTTTGCCGAATATTAATTGACCATAGGGAATTGGGTTGATTTCTGGGCTCTCTGTTCTATTCCACTGGTCCATGTTCCTGTTTTTGTGCCAGTACCAGGATGTTTTGATTACAGTGGCCTTGTAATACAGTCTGGTGTCAGGTATTGCGATCCCTCCTACTTTGGCCTTCTTTCTCAAAATTGCTGCAGCTATCCAAGGTCATTTATGATTCCATATAAATTTTTGAAGTGTTTGTTCTATGTCTGTGAAATATGCCATTGGTAATTTGATAGGTATTGCATTGAATCTGTAAATTGCTTTGGGTAGTATGCACATTTTAATGATGTTAATTCTTCCAATCCACGAACACGGTATACATTTCCATTTGTTTGTATCTTCCTTAATTTCTTTCTTCAGTGTTGTGTAGTTTTCTGAATATAGATCCTTTACTTCCTTGGTTAGGTTTATTCCTAGGTGTTTTATTTTTCTATTTGCTATATCAAATGGGATTTTTTCATTGACTTCTGCTTGTGCTCTTTCGTTGTTGATATACAAAAATGTCTTTGATTTCTGGATGTTGACTTTGTATCCTGGTGTTTGGCCAAATTCATTTATTATGTCAAGCAGCTTTTTGGCCGAGTCTATAGGATTTTCTATTTACACTATCATGTCATCTGCAAACAGTGATATCTTTGTTCCTCCTTTCCAACTTGGATGCCTTTTATGTCCCTTTCTTGTCTAATTTCTGTGGCTAAGACTTCCAATACTATATTGAACAGAAGTGGTGAATGTGGACAACCTTGTCTTGTTCCTGATCTTAGTGGAAAAGATTTTAGTTTTTGCCCATTGAGTATGATGTTAGCTGTAGGTCTCTCATATATGGCCCTCATTATCCTGAGGAATGCTCCCTCTATTCCCACTTTGCTGAGTGTTTTTATCATAAATGGGTGCTGTACCTTATCAAATGCTTTTTCCATATCTATTGATATGATCATGTGATTTTTGTGTTTGCTTTTGTTGATGTGATCTATTACGTTTACTGTTTTGCGAATATCGAAGCATCCTTGCATTCTTGGGATGAATCCCACTTGGTCATGGTGTATGATCTTTTTAATGTATTGTTGGATGCAATTTGGCAATATTTTGTTGAGAGTTTTAGCATCTATGTTCACCAGTGATATTGGCCTAAAGTTTCCTTTCTTTGTTGTGCCTTTATCTGGTTTGGGGATTAGGATGATGCTGGCTTCATAGAAAGAGTTTGGGAGTTTTACATCTTCTTGGATTTTTTGGAATAGTCTATGAATGATAGGGGTTAGCTCTTCCTTAAATGCTTTGTAAAATTCTCCTGTGAAACAATCCAGTCTTGGGCTTTTGTGTGTTGGGAGTTTTTTGATTACAGGTTCTATTTCATCTGCTGTTATTGGTCTGTTCAGGCTTTCTGCTTCTTCCTCACTGAGTTTTGGGAGATTGTATTTTTCTAGGAACTTGTCCATTTCACTTAGGTTTTCAAATTTCTTGGCATATAGTTCTTCATAGTCATTTTTTACAATCCTTTGTATTTCTGTGGTGTCATTTGTAATCTCTCCTCTTTCATTTCTGATTGTGTTTATTTGGGTCTTTTCTCTTTTTTTCTTGATGAGCCTGCTTAAAGACTTGTCGATTTTGTTTATCTTTTCAAAAAAAAAAAAAAAACAGCTCCTGGATACATTGATTCTTAGAATTGTGCTTTTAGTCCCAATGTCATTTAATTCTGCTCTGATCTTGGTTATTTCCTTCCTTCTACTTGCTGTGGGCTGTCTTTGTTGTTGTTCCTCGAGTTCTTGTAGGTGTAGGGTTAAGTTGTTTGTTTGAGATGTTTCTATCTTTTTTAGGTAGGCCTGTATCACTCTGAATTTCACTCTGAGGACAGCCTTCGCTGTGTCCCATAAGTTTTGGGTCGTTGTGAGTTCATTTTCATTTGTTTCCATAAACATTTTGATTTCTTCCCTAATTTCATTCTTGACTCATTCATTGTTTAATAACATGCTATTCAATCTCCATGATTTTGAGGATTTTGGGTTTTTCCCCTTGGGGTTGGATTCTAGTTTCAGTCTCTTGTGGTCAGAGAACATGCTTAGTATGATTTCAAATTTCTTGAATTTGTTGAGGCTTGTTTTGTGTCCTATCATGTGGTCTATCTTTTAAAATGTTCCATGTGCATTAGAAAAGAATGTGAATTTAGTTTCTTTGGGATGAAGGGCTCTCTATATATCAGTTAATCCCATTACATGCAGAATGTTGTTCAATGCAACAATATCTTTGTTGATTTTTTGTTTGGAAGATCTGTCCATTTTTGACAAAGGGGTGTTAAAATCCCCTATTATAATTGTGTTGCTGTCAATATCTTTCTTGAAATCCTCTAAGATTTTTTTTTATGTATTTAGGTGCTCCTATGTTGGGTGTATATATATTTACGATGTTTGTCTTATGGTGGATTCTTCCCTTGAATATTATGAAGTGACCTTCTGGGTGTCTCTTTATGGCTCTTCTTTTGAAGTCTATTTTGTCTGATATGAGTATTGCTACCCCGGCTTTTTTTTTTTTTTTT